>JAVJIF010012742.1:0-83338 GCA_038442645.1 Agave tequilana | reverse complement strand
AGGACTTCTTTAAATCTTCCTTGGTCGAATTGAACGACCAGGTTCTCGAAAGTGAAGGATTTGGACTGCGGGCGTGCTTCCTTGTTGCGCCAGAGAACCGCAGTAGGTCGCAGAGAACCTTTTCTGTCTAGCAGAGACTTTCCTTGAAGATTTTGCCAGAGAGGCTCTGGCTGCACCGGCTTTTCTGAATTCAGAGTTAGACCCGAAGGTCTGTTCGTCGCATTGCGACACTTGATTCTCGGCAGTGGAGAATTTCTTCCCCAGCGGAGTCGCCATCTTGTTTTCTATTAATTTGCAAAGGGGAAAACTTATAATAAAAAGAGTTTGAGGAGCTAAATTACAAGTATTCTTAAAAAGATTACAAGTAGATCTCCTCAGAGATTCTGGAGAGGTGTGCCGATAGGACTCTGGTCAGCGCGCGACCACTTTGTCCCTTTGACGATGCGAGCGATGAGATCCCTTCTCGCCTGGTTTTGGGAATCATAGAATAGAAGGTTGGTAGAACCCTCTTGCTACTTCTCAAAACCGCCTTCAATTAGGAATTCCTTCTCGCCTGGTTCCGGAGATTCCTTGAGAAGAAGGTATTAAGGTATCAGCACCCTGATTAGAGAAGTAATTCTCTAAAAGTCTCTGAATTCAAGAGCGCACGGTGCGTCGTGAAGAAGCCTCTACTTGTGGAGTCCTCTTTGGAGCGTATCCCCTCTCTCTTTTCTCCTTGTACCCCTGATGGGCTATTTATAGGGAGAGCAAGGGTATAACCGTCCCTTGAAGATATGAAAACAGATTAAATCGGATCTGTTTGAATCTGGAAAGTAGCCTTGCTGCGAGGCTAGGATCAGCTTCTGCGAAGCTAGAAATGGCAGGTCGGTTGATCTTCTTGATCTATTTTGATCCTTTCCATATTGTTGAAAGATCTCTCCTGATCCTCTTACTCGTTTAAGAGAGTCAAGAGATTGTGGCAATCAACTGCCAAATTGATCTCCAATTTGATCTTAATTGGATTGATCTGATTAGATCTGATCTCATCTGGAGATTTGATTGGTCAAAGGTTGACCATAGCAGACCCACAGCGGAGATACCGCGTTGAGCTCACAGCGGAGCTGGAAGGCGCATCTGGCGAAGTTAGAAGAAAGCTCTTCAGCGGAGCTAGATAACATCTGTAGCGAAGATACCGAACATCCTTCTGCGCGGTTGTGTCACTTCAAGCGAAGTTAACTCTCTCTAGCGAAGCCATGAGTTAGCTTCCTGGCGAGGCTTTGAATGGTTTCAAGGCGAAGTTGGATGATTTTAGCCTCAGGCGAGGCTATCCCTTTGGGCTCATGTGATGCTAAGTGCTAGCATCTTAGACCTGCTGAGGTCTTTTCAGAAACAATCCGGGTTCACTGTCTACTTGCTGGATCAGTGGAGTCCAAGTTGCTTCCCTGTCCCTCGGAGATGGGTGAAAAATGGTCTTCAGCTCGTCTGTCACTTGTCTTTTGTAAATGTCAACAAGTTTAGACATTGTTCGGACCAATAAGAATCTTGTCTTTTTTAAGTGTCAACATTGATAAGTTTGACTCTGAAATTATTTTGAAAATTTGAAAATTGGATGGGGTTAAATTTTAATGAAAATCAAAATAATACATTAGAGGTTCTGGTGGGTTCCTCAGGATTCCACGCAAATTGGATTGGGCCGCATTTCTCGGACCAATCAGACCGCCACCGGAACCCCCACCTTGAGGTGACTTTTCCTCCCTCTCTATTTGTTTCATGCATACATACATTACGATGCATTGAGGACAATGCATGAGATAAGTGGGGGGAGGGTTTACTAACATAGAGTTTTAGATTTTCTTTCTTTTATACTTCTTTTAGGATACTTTTAGAAATTTTTCCTTTTGTATAGGAATTTTCTCTTTCTTTAAAAACTTTTGAAACAAGAGACAAAGTTTTGGTCTATTTTAAGAAAATTAAGATGATCTTAGAAATTAAGAAAGTCTTATTATGACATCTTCAACCTAGTTGAAATAATGGATCTTATTTAAAATATATAGGCTAAGTAAGATAAATTGGGGAGATAATTTTATCTTGAATTTTCTGCCTTAGATAGTATGCACTTCACACTTACACAATTTTTGGGATGGAAACAAAGACCTAAAATGTCATAAAGTAAAAATAAACAAAAAGAAAAAATATATGAAGAAAACATCACTTATTAAGCTGGATAATTATTCCTCAAGAAGCATAATTATTCACGCCTAACGGTGGTAAAAAAAACAAATAATCCCCCTTAGTTTCATGGCCTTATTTCTTGAGTCCTTAAACCCGAGGGATGTTTTCTCATCTGATGCCCTAAAACTGCCTGGTCTGGGAGTCATCGGTTATAGGCTCGCTACATGGGTGAACTAGAAAGCCTAAGAAAACTAAGGGAAGAAAAAAAAAGAAGAAGAAAAAAGATAGAATATATATATATATAAATGGCTTGATGGTTGGGAGTTGAAATCCCAGAAATCTTCACTATCACAAAGTGCATATTATCTAGGTTCTATGAAAGAAAAATATTCAATCCAATTTTTGAATTCTTACCTTAATTAAAGACAAGATCTTGCATAGAGACTAAGTTAAGAAAGAATGATTTTTGGTGGACTTATGACCTTAAATCACTTATATTTTTGCAAAAATATTTCATAAACTTGTCCCTCTTTTAAAATGTGTTTTCAAAATACTAACATTTGTCTTCTTTCTTTATGGATTTTGTGGGTGCAATCTGCTGAAAACCCTCAGGAGACAAAACTCCTCCTCTTGGGTAACATAGAGGTTTAACGGCTTATCGCACACGCTCAGTGCAATCGCGTCACCTGCGAAAGTGGTGTAATAACATTAGTAGTATAGTTTTCTTTTTCTTATTTTGCTCGGGACGAGCAAAAGATAAGTGTGGGAGTGTGATTAATCTACGATATGCATTATTATATCGCATTTCCCCACCGATTTATGAATAAATTGTCGGTCTAAACCTGTTTTGGTCTCTATTGTAGGTAAATCAAGAGTTCAAGGGCAAAGGAGTAATAAGAGCTTAATTAAAACCCCTTTTAGGGTAATTAATCCCAAATTTCATGGAGGCCAAGCAAGGGATCATCTAGAAGATACGATGAACCTAGACTCTTACGCACGTCAGACGAATATTCAGGAGAAATTTTCAGAAAAGGAATATACCAAGAAGACCCTGGAAGCCAGAGGAAGCATCGCACCAAAACTAGGGACTTTTGTCCCTGGTATTGCTGCGGAAACGCGGCAATGGAGTGGAGCCACGCGTCGATTTTCGACGCGTGGTCCCGTCTCGTCTTCTGGAATCATCCTATGCCTATATAAACCCTGTAGAGGGCCAGAACGAGGAGCTTTTCATTTTAGGAGTAGGTTCTGATTTTCTCTATGTTTTAGGTTAGTGTAGGTAGGTGCTCTTCATTCATTTATCTTGTATTTTCTTTTCTTTTTAGATCTTGTAGTAGGGCTGAGAGATTCAGAGAGAGAGAGATAGAGAGGGATTGATGTAATAGATGGTGACAGTCTATGTAAATGTGCTTCCTTCTTCTCTAATGTAATCTCCTTCATCTTCTACATGATGCTTTGCTAACTTTTCTTCTCATGGCTATCTAACTACTAAACTAACCATCTAACCACTTACTTGATAATCCACATGAATCGGGTAGCCTCTATAAGGCCTTGTTCTTGCAAGAGCCATTGATGGCTCATGATGATGGGTTCTAACATCTAACTTGCTAACTTGCTAACCAAGCTAACTTTCTCTTATTTCATGCTTTCTTTTAATAGTCTGATGATTTAATATTTGTATTAGCTTGATCTTGATGCATTCTGGGCGCGGTTGACGATTCAAGAGCTTCTTGACTTGACGATCTCTTATTGGCTTCTGGTAATCCTCAGGAGCAATTCTCGGGCAATACAGGTCGTGGCTGTGGTAAAATATTTTCTCTACTACTCCAGCTGGAAGGGCTAAAGAGGCAGCGAGAGACGCCAGTGCATCTGCATGCGCGCTTTGCTTGCGTGGTACATGGTCGATGTAAAAGTTTATGAACTTCTCGGCCATGTGGACAGTCGCATTGTAATAGGGTACTAGATCTTCATGTATGACTTCGTACTCCCCGCGAACTTGGCTGACGATGAGTTTAGAGTCACCATATGCCTCGAGTTTTTAGCGCCAATCTCATCAGCGAGTTGCATTCCAATCAAAAGGGTATTGTACTCCGCTACATTGTTGGAATAAGGCTCGGTTAACGAGACGGCTCGAGGAATCACATAGTTCTGTGGGGGAGACGAGTACTACCCCTACTCTGCTATTATATGTCCTTTTGGGCCTGTTCTCGATGCACCGTCAAAGAAAAGTTGCCACACTTGTCTTTCAAAAGATGTCCGGATTAAGCAGACTTCAGCGACTTCGTCTGGGAGGTCCTCATAAAGTTCAGCTGCCCTCGGATCTGGATGCTCAGCCAGGAAATCCGCTACCACTTGTCCCTTCACGGCTTTGTGGTAAAAAGTGCATTTCATATTGGGACAGTAGTATGGCCCATTTTGCCAATCGGCCATTTAACGACGATGGCTTTGTCATGAGTAACCTCAAGGGGTTGACCTTTGATATGACGTTTATAGTTTGGCCTATCAAATAGTGTCGCATTTTCTGAACAGCGAACACCAATGCCAAACATTCCTTCTTGATAGGGTTGTATCGATGTTCGGCTCCGATCATTGTTCTACTCAAATAGTAGATCACTTGCTCTCGTCCTTGATCATTGTTTTGGGCTAGTAAAGCTCCTAAAGAATGATCCAATGCTCGAACGTATATCAGGAAAGGTTTTCCGGACACCGGAGCTGTAAGGACGGGTGGTTGTGTGAGGTATTGTTTAATTTCCTCAAATGCTTGCTGGCAAGCGTTGTCCCAAATGAAGGAGACACCCTTCTTCATTAATTTGGTAAAGGGTTAGCATCTTCTGGAGAGATTCGAGATGAACCTTCGGATGTATGCCAATCGTCCTTGCAATCCCCTGAGTTCTCTGAGATTTTGTGGAGGTTGCATCTCCTGAATAGCACAGACCTTTTTCGGGTCCAAACGAATTCCTGTGGAAGTCACCACAAACCCTAGGAACTTGCCGCTGGCCACCCCCAGGAAGGATTTAGTGGGGTTCATCTTCAATTGATGGGCCCACATGATGTCAAAGATAGCCTTTAAATCGGCTATGTGATCACCTTTGGCGCGGCTTTTTACTGCAATGTCATCAACATAGCATTCCACCATTTTGTGCATGTGTTCGTGGAAAATGGCATTCATGGCCGTTTGATATGTCGCCCCCGCATTCTTTAGTCCGAAGGGCATGACGGTGTAGCAGTATACCCTAGTGGTGTCCTGAAAGAGGTATGCTTTTCATCATTAGGATACATTTTGATTTAGTTATATCCTGAGAATCCATTCATGAAGGACATTCGCTCGAATCCACACGTATTGTCAATCATGACATCTGTGATTGGCAGTGGGAATTCGTCATTGGGACAGGGCCTCGTTTAGATCACGAAAATCAATGCAGATCCAGATTTCTTTCGTTTTTGGCAACAGGAACGATGTTGGCTACCCAATCAGGATATTATTCTTCCCTAATGAAGCCAGAGTCTATAAGTTTTCTGACTTCTGATTGAATTGCCTCCATTACTTCTGGACGGAACCGTCGCTGTTGTTATTTGACAGGCTTTACGTCCGTATTAATGTTGAGGCGATGCATAGCCACTCGAGGATCAAGTCCAGGCATGTCCTCGTAATTCCAGGTGAAGACATCTATATATTCTTGCACAAGAGATATTAGATCCTTTTCTCAGAAGGTGATGGGCTTTCGCTTATAAAGATGGGCTTAGGATTAGCCTTATCTCTTAGATTAATCTGAACAACCTTATCTTCTGTGGGTGGCTCGCGCTGTTCGAAGCGAGTATCCCAAAGAGCATTTAAGTGTTTTATCCAAAGATCTGTATCAGATTGGGTCATTTCTTCATCCCTGTCTTCCAGGTGGCTTGTTGAAACCATATTCACTGAAAGTTCTCTGAAGATATTGGCGACACTAACATCTGACTCCCACGATGACGTGCCTAAAGAGTAATCATGGCATAATGACTCTCCAGAGTCAGAGGCTGATGGGATTGGAGTTGACACATAGCCCAACCCCCTGCGAGTCTGATGATAATAATCAGGGGTTTTCCCTTTTGGCACAAAAGATCGGAGTAGTGTTCTCCTTCCTTTGCCGAAATTCAACCCTAGGCCGTTTGTCAGATGATTGAAGCTAAACCTGCACACAAATAAAGAATTTCAGATTTAGAATGAAGATGTGCAAGTGCTCAATTCTTACCGCTATAGCAAGTGGCTATGCGGGTCGTGATCCACAAGGAGGGTTTTGCGATAGAAGCATTACGTTTTATGCTGAAATCTTTATGAACATAAAGCGAAAGTTCTTCTTTGTTTTTAAGAAAGAAAATGAAAAAGAAGTTATGTTAAAGTTAAAAAGAAAACGGTAGAACGAGAAGGAGGAAAAGAATGGAGAATGACTATTTACAAATGAGTGGAAAAAGAAAGCGACTATGTACAAATGAAGTGGAAAAGAATGATTTGGAAGAAGTGGTGAAAGAAATCGTGTTGGTGATAAAAGAAAAGAAAGAAGGTTAAGAATTACTTATCTAGTTTGATTGATGACTTACCTGGAAACCTTTGCATGTTCTACCTTTGCTTCGGAGGCGTTCAACGCATAGATCATAGGATTGGGCTCAGTCCCTGTTCGCATTATATCATTAAGCGGGGCAAGCATGAAGTGATGCGGACCTTGAGGAGGAGAACGTCTTCATGAACTATCGTTGGCACTCACACAACATCGTTATACTTGTGCTTTGAAATTCACTTGCATTCTCATCAAAAACAAACGAGGTAAAGTAGAAAGAGGAAGAAGAAAGCAAAAGAAAAGGAAAGTAAAGAAGAACATAAAAATATTACCTTTTATTTCTTGAAACGATGGAAGAAAGGAGGAGGGTACATCAGTGTCACTCTCAACATATGCCTCTCTCTTACTTACATGAATCATCATCTAACCTAAGCTTACATACAAGTTACATAAAAAAGAAAAGAAAAACCTAAACTAAGAAATGGAAGACTAGGCTAAATCCTATCTCTGCATGGTCGTCCCTTTTCAGCACAAAGACTGCCTTTTTATAGGAAAAAACCCAATGTGCAGGATCCGGGGAGATCGGGGGAGCAAACACTCCCCCTAACTCCCCAACCAAGCCGCGAAAAACACGGCATGGGCCGCGTTTCGCGGCCAGGGTGTGGCCAGGTGGCCACACCCTGTTGGTGGGTCGCCCTGGTTTCGCCTTCTGACTTTATCTGGAGTTGGATTTTCAGTTTGAGTCTGGGAGCGTGACGAAATGGCCTTTGATTCTTGGCTTTAACCGATCGATTCTGAGAGGATTCTTCTTAACCGGTTTTCAACCTCTGATTTTGCCCTGATTCTCTGAGCTCGAATTAACTCTGATTTAATTCAGAATTTGGTGGGCTTTGGGCTCATTTCTCTTCATCTCCTTAAAGAATGAGCCTGCTAATAAATAAGCAATTAATTAAGACAATGCAAAGTTTTATTCTAGAATAAGTATGAAAATATGATACTAAATATGCAACATTAGCGACCATCATCAAATCATACCCCATGCTTCCCATCATTCTGAGTGCATTTGGCTCATAATGACCGAACTGAGGGGGTTCCTTCTCGCTTTCTGATTCTTCACGGGATTTCGGTTCAGATTTAGTTCGTCCGAAAAAGAATTGATTTTTGGCCTTTTCGTCTTGCTGGAACCATGAATACTGATTCTTGTGCATCGCCGGCATCTTGGTGCGTTTTGAAGGACGACTTCACTGGTACATGCATTGATGTCAAAGCATCCATCGCCGACCAGGGGTCGCCATCCACTTCAGTACTAGTGTCTGACGGCACTGAATCAGAAGCGAACACAGAGAAATAAGCCAAATCTAATTCTTCATCAATATATCATCCGCCTACATCATCGGCGGTGTTATCAACATCAAGCTTATTAATGCTCGTTACAAGTGGATCTAGTTCCCATATGTACTCTTCTTTTTCCGGCTCGGTGTCGGCTTCATTACCAGAGTCTGGCTCCTCTGGTTGCGGAATTTCATCTGTTTCCACAGAGTCCTGATACAGGAGAGAATCTGTGAAATAGTTCTCGACTCCTTGAACGGATGCCTTTCGGCAATCAACGTTCGTACCTTTTCACTCCCGTCGATGTATTTCATGACTTGGTGGAGAGTGGAGGGAATGATAGAATTATGATGAATCCATGATCGTCCCAGCAGCAAATTGTAGGAAGTGTCGGCATCGATCACGTAGCATGTCACTTCCGACTTTAAGTCCCCGATCTGGCATTTGAGCTTGATCTTCCCCATTGGACGGGTACCATTGGCATTGAACCCATAAATAGTAGTCTGGGTAGCGCTCAACCGGTGAGTAGGAATCCCTAAATGTTGCATGACCCGGCGAGGCATAATGCTCAATGCGGACCCGGGATCTACCTGGATGCGGTTCACCTCAGATGATCCAATATACCCTGCGAAGTAAAGGGGTCGATCATGTTTTCCTTTAACTTGCATATCATCTGCCGTGAAGGTGATGCAGGGAACATTTTGGGAGGCGTGGAGGCATCCTTGCTTCGCGTAGCTGGAACGCAAGGTTTAGAGACCGAGGCTCATGAATGCAGTTCTTGCGTCGTGGCTTCGGAACGCGAGTCTGGCGTTTCTGTTGAGAAGAGACGCAGTTCTCGTGTTGCTGATTATCGCGTCTGGACAGAGACGCTTGAGAGAACGCAGGGCTGCTGGACCCCGTGTATAGAAGCGCGTGTCTCGTGTCTTTGACAAGGGGCATGAGCTTCGCATTGGCGTTTGGGAAGCGGTGCTTCAGAAGCGCAAGCTTGGTGAATCTCACGTTTAGGTTGCCAAACGCGGGCCTCACACGTCTAATGTGGTACAGAAGAGACGCCGGTCTGAGTTTCGCGTCCTATCTCTGTTGCACCAACAGTTGTTCGAACTTGTAGTTGGCGCCCAGCCGCCTCTGTCGCCGTTCAGCGTTTCGGTTACGTCGTGGGGGTTGAGGGAACCCCCGGCAACCTGGCGCTGAGGAAGAGGAGGGGTTGGCTGGACATCAGGACGTTGACCACACGGGTCTCCTGAGAGACGTTAACGCGAGCGTTATGCATGACGCGGTTAGCCACGACGTCCTTCACACCAGTCGCGTCTGAGAGGATATCAGAGCAGATTTCGGGGCAAATCCCCGTAGAGACCTGCGGTAGGCCCGGGCCTTAGGGCTCTTGGAGCCGGAAGAGAGGAACTCTTCATACTTTGCCTGGTCAAATTCCACGACAAGTGATTCGACCGTTTTCCCCATGTAGATGACGCCATCTTGCGCCACCGCTTGCTCGTCAGTAGAGAAAGAAGTCCCCAGCGGAGTCGCCATCTCTTGTTTGACGGGGAGAAGGTTCCTTGTAAAATTTTCTTGAATCAAATGAAAGATTACAGTGGATTTACACTCTGACTACAAGACAGGGAAGATGTTGAGACTTGAATCTCCCCTTTGTTTTGTGTTGGGTTCTTCAGGTGGCGGTGGAAAGTGAATCTTATTTTTCGTTGACGGTTGAACGTCAAGACCTCTTGGGGATCTTCTTTTGGATGGCAGATGGAGTAACACAGCTCCTGTCGACCAGGAATCTCAAAGAGATTATAAGCAAAGATTAACTTGTACGCAGCAAGTTATTTGAAGAGCTGAACTCTCCTTTTTTGGTGGAAGTCTCGGGGCTTCTATAGCTCACGGGCCAAGTTTCTCTTCAAGAATTATCTGATCAACCAACTGACCCCTTCTCAATAGCAAGCGGGGCTATTTATAGAGATTTTAGGGGTGAACGTGCCCCCTAAAAACACTCCATCATGGGGGTAACTTCCTCGTTATGTGGGCAGTGATTGACCCCATAACAAGGGCAGTTATAACTGAGACGCAGGTTTTGACCCTCACGTCTTGGTACTGCAATGATACTGAGACGTAGGTTTCGGCCCTCGTGTCTTGTGCTGCAGTGATGCTGAGACGCGGGTTTCGACCCTCGCGTCTTGGTGCTGCAGTAATGATGAGACGCGGGTTCGACCCTCGTGTCTTGGTGCTGCAATGATGGCTTTGATTAGTCCTGCATCTGGAGTTTGGACTCTATTTTCTGATAACTTGTCTTCAGTAATTTTTAGATAGCCAACAAAGATTTTACTAGTTAAACTTATTTTAGGTAGGGAGATTTTTAATGTTATTGGTGTCCATGCAC
This sequence comes from Agave tequilana, assembly GCA_038442645.1. Classification (NCBI taxonomy): domain Eukaryota; kingdom Viridiplantae; phylum Streptophyta; class Magnoliopsida; order Asparagales; family Asparagaceae; genus Agave; species Agave tequilana. The sequence continues at coordinate 72,955 of JAVJIF010012742.1, read as the reverse complement.
CGCAAGTAGGACTTGACGAATCTAGTAAGCGTTAATTTTGAGAGGATTTAGATGAGAAAGTGTAAGGGATACCCATTAGAGAAAATTTTTTCATAGGCAGTAACCTCAATGGGCATGTAGGAACTAGTCATTATGAATTTGATAATGTACATGGAGGATTTGATTTTGGGAAAAAAATGAACCAGGTAGCTCTTGGCCTAAAGGTTAAAATCACCGATTTTGTGTTTTGATGATAACAAAGCATATGTAGTTATTTAATACTAATCAAGTTCAAGTGTTTTAAGTATGTTTCAAGGTTCAAGAAGATCTAACAGGTTTCTTCACCTAAAGAAAGGTGTTGATGACTCAAGGGTAAACAAGTACGGGATTGTAGCTCAAAGCATTCAATGTCGCTATCAGAGAAGCCCACTTGAAAAAATCTTGTAGTCGCTTAGAATCTTGTAAGAACTTAGTTCGTTAAAGAGTAAATATAGATTTGATGCTCAAAGATATACATACACATAAATGCACATTTTAAGAAAAAAAGTTATTTTTGTTTTGCTGTTTTTGACATGTTTAGTCTAGATACATGTTCCACATTTCTTTAATAGTTTTATAGAAGTTTAGAACGATATCTCCTTGCTATACATGTTTTTCCCTCTTCAAAATCCATACATAAATTATTTAAATTTTTTTTATTTTCAAAACAAAACTTGGTACTTGTTTTGGCCTAGGTCGGTGGACCGGGTGGTCGACCGTGCCTATTACAGGCCAGAACGGCCGACCGACCGGTCGACCGAACCTCTGAAAGTTAGGCTGTGCATGTTTGTACACATTCAACCGGTCGATCGCTCTCCCCTGTGGTCGACTGATGAGTCGATGACTGTGATGAATTTGGTCTCGGTTAAACCCAGTCAACCGAGCGATCGACCGAGCGCCAACGGTCAAATTTTTTAAAAGAGCCGATCGACCGACAGACTGTCAGAAAGGTAGTAACAGCTAGATTTCAAAATCTGTATTTTAAACATATTTTTAAAACGTGATAATTTAAATTCTGAGGGTCAAATTCTTTCCTTTATGACCTTGTAGATAATTCTAAACATGTTTTCTAAACCTATTTAAAGGATCATTGGGAATGAGTTTATACGACAACAAATTCTCTTGAAAATCAAGTTTTGCTTTCAAAGTGAAAAGTTTTCAATGTTTTCTTTTGTGCTTTCAATTTCAAAGTTTTTAATTGGGCTTTCTACTCTTATACTATCTCTATTCTGATTTTCACTCTCACATACGTCCTTGAGCTTCAAATTTACTTTTTACTCTATAAGTATTTGTAAGAAAGTTGTAAGAGAGTGTTTATGATCTCTTAGTCACCAAGAGCCTATAATCTCAATTGGCTTTGTGCTGCCTGTGGTGTAGAGGATTGAGTTGGGGAGTTGTTTACTCCAAGTGGTTGTAATTCCTTATTGTAAGGTCCTTTTGTGAACATTCCAATAGTGGATAGTGAAATCCTTCACGTTGGTGAGGTGGGACGTAGAGCGTAGAGCAGTGACTCGAACCTCGAAATAAATCTTTCTTATTTGCGATTGTCTGATTGTCTCTATTTCTTTTACTTGTTTATTATTCACATTTTTGTCGATCAATACTCATCTTAATAAGATAGCAATTGAGCACCTCAACTCTTATTTAGAGGAATCACGAGGAGAAGTTCAGGGCCCTTTATGGAGAATCCGACTTCAATCCTTATTTTGAGTGACCTGTTTGCATCATACATTATAAATTGTTTAGAATTTACATTTGATTTGCTATACACATATTCACCCCTCCTCTAGGTTTATTTTCAATGGTATTAGAGCTTTAGTCTCTTGAGTTTGGCTTAACCACCTTAGAGAAATTCTATTTACTAATCACTTTATTAAACATCTTCTTTCTTATCCACTATAGAAAAAATGGGCGAAGGTATTAAGACCCCTCCCAAGCTTGATGACCTTACTTTCTCATATGGAAGGTGAAGACTACTATATTTTTGTAATTTTTAGGAAGCCGGGTTGCAAAGGCGGTGACTAAACCCTTTAGTGTACCCGCTAGTGATGATGAGGACACTTGGTCTGATATGTCACTAAGGAATTTGATGCAATACAAATGCACACTATATATTACTTCAAGCCTTGAACCATGACGACATAGCTAGGGTCATTCATTGCAAATCCTCCTACGAGATTTGGCCACATTTAGTGGTCACTCACGAGGGAACATCACAAGTCAAGAGGGATAAAATTGATCTCTTGTGTTCTCAATATAAAAATTTCACTATGCATGAACATGATTCCATTGATGATATGGTTACAAAATTTATTAAAATCACTAATGATCTTACTTTTTAGGTGATGCCATCGACAATGCTCAAAAGTAAGGAAGGTCATTCATTCACTTTAACCCTCATAGAAAGTCAAGGCTACTACTGCATTGAAGGAGCTAAACGACAAAGAGATGGAGCTCATTGATCTTATCGGCAACTTTAAAACCTATGAGATGGAGAGGAAGGCCGGAGAAGAAACGACGTCACAAAAGAAAAGGATGATGGCCTTCAAGTCTACTCCCACCATCTCTGATAATGAAGAAGATGATGATGAAGATCTTTCCCTCTTTGTGAAAATGTAAGTAAGAAGGATGTACAACAAGGCCAAGTTCAACAATAGAAGACGGTGGAAAGGGAAGGAGGAAAAGAAAATTATTTGTTTCAATTGTCAGAAACCCAGACATATCATTGTCAAATATCCGAAAATAAAAATAAGCCATCTTCCTCAAACAAGCCATCTACTTCAAAGAAGCCATATAAAAAGAAAGCTCTCAAATCAACATGGGATTCGGAAAATGAATCCGAAAATGAGGCTGACACAGCAAAACATGTGTTTCATGGCAAATGATAAACACACCTAAGGTAATCTCTGAACCATCCCTTGATGATTGTGATTTAAGTATGAATGAATTAAGTGAGGCATTTGAAAACTTTCAAATAATTATGATTTTCTAAAGAAGACATATCTAAAAATGAAAAAAATGAAACTTTTCAAAATAAAATTATCACTCTTTCTAAAGAAAATGATGCTTTATCTTTCACACTCATATCTACATAAATAGATTTTGATGCATACAAGATTTCATATAAAGCAAAATTTTTCATATTGATGAAAATAAATTCCTATTTTAAAAACCAAAATCAACATTTTGAAAAATATTTTAAGAAATGTGAATTGATATGGTTAGATTAGAGGCTATGTTTTCTAAGAAATTTTATTTCGAAGAAACATATTCATGCTACACATGCTACACATGCTACACATGCTGACACATCTAAATCACAACACATTCATATACATAAGCATGCTCATTCCCCACATACTCATCATGATTTTGTATATGGTAGAGTTTATTCTTGCACTTTTTGTGGCCGAAAGGGTCACTTAGCTAAATTTGTTTTGATCGTATAATTGCTTTTAATAATCATATTGGGTTCGAAATACTATCGTCATAGGACCCAAGAAAATATGGGTACCAAAATCAACAACTTTATTATTTGATGTAGGTACGCACCAAGGCTTCAAGACGTATGGAGCGGTGGTATCTTGATAGCGGTTGCTCAAGACACATGACTTGGGATATCAATAATTTTACAACCCTATCAAGGTATCATGAAGGTGACACTGTCACCTTTGGAGATGACTCAAAGAGTAATATTATCGGTATAGGTAACATTAGAATTGGTTCATCTCCATTGATTGAAAATGTTATTTTAGTTGATGGTCTCAAGCATAACCTCTCTTAAGTATTAGTCAACTTTTTGATCGAGGTTTTAAAGTTATTTTTGATGATTTGCCTTGCAATATTTTAGATAGTAAAACCAATGCTTGTATTCTTTCGGGATTTCATGAAAACAATGTGTATATTATTGATATGTAAATTAAATGCTACATGTTTAAATGCTTTCAATGAGCATTCTTAGTTATGGGATAGAACATTAGACCATGTCTCTTTTGCCATCTATTTAGAATTAACTCTAAGGAATCGGTGAAGGGTATTCCTTACTTGAAGTTTGAAAAGAACCGCAATTGTGATGCGTGCCAACTTTGGAAACAAATCAAGTCCTTTTTCAAACCAATTAAGGATATCATAACATCTAGAATATAGAGTTAATCCACATGTATCTGTTTGGTCCTACTAAACCAAGAGTTTAAATGGAAATCGTTTTGTTTTTGTTTGGTTATTTTCTCGTTTTACATAGATTTTCTTTTTGGAACATAAAAATCAAGGTTTTCACATTTTAATGTTTTTAGAAAAAGGGTTGAAAAAAAAAAAGTTTTCCGATTTTGCGCATAAGAAGTGATAGAGGTGGTGAATTCATCAATCATTCTTTTATCATTTATGTGAAGAAAATGAAATTAGGCATGAACTATTTTGTCCTAAAACTCCACAACAAAATGGAGTCATTGAAAGGAAGAATCGTACTCTTCAAGAAATGGTTAGGACAATGATTAGTGAATACGGAATCCCTTAATATTTATGGGCCGAGACTGTAAACACTTCATGTTACATCTCAAATAGAATTTATTTTTGTAAAAATACTTTCAAAACTTCTTTTGAAATTTACTATTTGAGAAAGCCTAATGTTCTTACTTTTCAATAAATCTATTGACTATTAAAGAATCTATACATATTAAGTTTGAAGAATCTAATACTTGTATAAGAATATGTAGAGATTGATTTTTTAGGTGAAGATATGGAGAAAGTAACCTTGAAAGACTCACCCATCAAGAAGATAAGTTAAAACTTGATGAACAAGGTGAAGTTCAAGAGGTTGAAGTGGCCAACACAACCACTTCTAAAAGATTGAAGATATGCTACAAGTCATCCCAAGGAACTCATCATAGGTGATGTATCAAACGGGATAACTACTCGCTCCTAACTCTATGATTTTTGTGGCCATTGTGCTTTAATTTCTCATATAGAACAAAAAACATCCTCGAATCCAAGGGCGACTCATATAGTTGCTTGCAATGCAAGAAGAGCTCAATCAGTTTGAGAGCAACCAAGTTTGGCACCTTATCCCTAGACCCCATAATAGACCTATCATTGGTACTAAATGAATTTTTAGGAACAAGTTGAATGATTCGGGTAATGTTGTTAGGAATAAAGCTAGGTTAGTGGCCCAAGGTTATACCCAAATCAAAGGTATCAATTTGAAGAAATCTTTGCATCCGTAGCAATGCTTGAAGCCATACGGATTACACTTGCATTTTCTTCTTTTAAAGATTTTAAACTTTTTTAAACAGATGTCAAAAGTACATTTTTAAATGATTTTATTGAGGAGAGTGTATGTTGAACAACCCCTCGGGTTTGTTGATCTTACACATCCGGATTTTTTTTCAAATTAGACAAAACTTTATATGGTTTAAAACAAGCTCCAAGAGCTTGATATGAAGACTTTCAACTTTTCTTCATTCAATTGGTTTTAAAAGGTAAAGTAGATACCACTTTGTTTACAAAGCATGTAGATAGTGACATTCTATTTGTTTAAAATGTTGATGATATTATTGTAGGCTGTCTAAAAATCATTAAAGACAAGTCATCAAAGGCAGAGTCCCAAACTCCAGACGCAGAGCTAGTCTCAGCCAACACAGCCGCACCAAGACGTGTGGGTCAAAACCCGCGCCTCAGTAGCACCAAGGCGCGTGGGTCGAAACCCGCATCTCAGCAGCTCCAAGGCGCGTGGTCGAAACCCGCGTCTCAGCGGCACCAAGGCGTGGGTCGAAACCCGCGTCTCAGCGGCTCCAAGGCGCGTGGGTCGAAACCCGCGTCTCGCGGCACCAAGACGCGTGGGTCGAAACCCGCGTCTCAGTTGTAACCGTCCCAGTTTAGGGTCAATTACGGCCCACATAACGGGAAAAGTTAACCCCCATTATGGAGTGTTTTTAAGAGGCACGTACGCCCCTGAAACCTCTATAAATAGCCCCGTTGCTATGAAGAAGGGGTCGGATTTTTTGGAGAGAGATCGAAGAAGAGCTTGACTTGAGAGCTTCTACAGAGAAGGAAAGAGAGTCCAACTTTTCAACTAACTTGCTGCGTATAAGTTAATCTTTGCCTACAATCTCTTTGAGATTTTGGTCGATAAGCTGTGTTACTCCGTCCACCATCCAAGAGAAGATCCCCAAAAGTTCTTGACGTTCACCCGGTCAACGGAAAACAAGATTCACTTTCCACCGCCACTTGAAGACCCAGCACTAAACAAAGGGGGAGATTCAAGACTTAACATCTTCCCTCCCTTGTAGTCGGGGCATTAGTCCGTTGTAATCTTTCAACTGATTCAAGGAAACTTTACACCGAATTCTTCTACTCCGTACCAAATAAGAGATGGCAACTCCGCTGGGGATACTTTCGTTACTGACGAACAAGTTGTGGCGCAAGGTGACGTCCCCTACAAGGGGAAAATGGTCGAATCACTCATCGTGGAATTCGACCAGGCAAAGTATGAAGAGTTTCTCTCTTCTGGCTCCAAGAGCCCAAAAGCCCACGCCTACTGCAGGGTCTCTACGGGGACTTGCCCTGAAGTCCGCTCTGAGCCTCTCTCAGAGGTAGCTGCTGTGAGGGATGTTGTGGCCGGTCACGCCAGGCGTGACACACGCGCCAACGTCTCTCAAGAGACCCGCGTGGTTAAATTCTCTGGTGCCCAGCCGATCCACCCTCTTCCTCAGCATCAGGTCGTCGTTGGTTTCTCTCAACCCCACGATGCAACCGGAACGCTGAGCGCCGACAGAGGAGGCGTGCGTGTCAACTGCAAGTTGGAACAACTGATCGTCCAACTAAGGCAGGACACAAGGTTCAAACCGGCGTCTCTGCCATGCCACATCCTGCACGTGAAATCCGCGTTTGGCAACCAAACGTGAGGTTCACGAAGTTGGCCTATCTGAAGCCCCACTCTCCAGATGTCAAGGCGAAGCTTGCGCGCCTTGCCGAGTACAAGAGGCACGTTCCTCTAGGCATGGAGCCCAGCTGCCCTGCATCTCTCAAACGCCTCTGCCCGGCGCAATAATCAGTAACGCGATAGTCGCGTCTCTTCTCAGCAGAGACGCCAGACGCGCGTCCTGAAGACGCGACGCAAGAGCTGCGTTCATGCGACCCGCGTCGCTGAACCCTGCGTCCCAACAGTACATGGCAGGGAAGCTGCCCGCCCTCGACATTGCGAGGCTAATCTCTTTGATCCTCCTCCCACGGATCTGAAGATTATTTGACAAAGAAAGAAGTGCTAATCAGATCACTTCGTCATGTTGCTGCCAACGGCTTATCACTATGCTTTCTGAGTGCCGTTGCAGTTCAGGTGCAAACCAGCAGTCTCTAGTTAGACAGCTGACCCTGATTCCCCGATCAGCTAAGAGAAGTCGTTCCCATAGGAGGAGGATTTTCTCTGACACTGAATATCTAGAGCTCACTGCAAACATGGTGGGCAGGAGCAGAGAAAAACAACCTGCAATCAGTTCCGACGATGAGTCTGACACGGAACCAGAAGGAGTGTACCGACACACTCGCACCCGGACCGGGACAATTCTCCCGATTGACTACAATGCTCTAGTCCAGGGCATTGAGGTGAATGACTCGCATTCCGCTATTGCAGAGTCGCGGCTTCAAATTCCTCCATGGAGAAAGAGGCCTACATATACATGACTAGCACTCCTGAGGAGACCGCCAGGCGCTTGGAGCAGCAAGCCCAGGTCCAGAAGGAACAATTCGAGATGATTCGCGCTCTGCAAGAATCTATCGACTCCCTCAAGCAGATGCTCGCACAGTTGCTTGAAGACAAGAGGAAGTCAACTAACAAGCCTCCTCTAAGAAGTCTAAAGGCAAACGAAAAGAGGGGGAAAGCTCGTCCTCTCTGCATATAGAGGAGAAAGAGCAGTCTACTTCTGATTCGTCTAAATTCTCGTCGCAGGAAAAGGACGACCAAGACCAGGGAAAGGTTCATTCTAAAAGAATGAATCAGTGGAGCAACGTCTTGAGGCCCTTACCAACCAGAAAGGCCTCCAAGAAGCAGGAGTGGTCCGGCCATATCCGGCCGAGTGGGACCTGGTTCCATACCCACCCAAGTTCAAGGCTCCAACCTTCCAAGCATTGATGGGAAAGGTTCACCGAACCAACATATCTACTACTTTAAATCCCAACAGGGAATGTGGTAGATAATGATGCCATTCTCGCACGCTTGTTCATCGGCACCTTAAAAGGGCTTGCCTTTGAATGGTTCATGAAGCTCCCAGAGGGCTCCATCAAGAATTGGGGCGACTTGGAGAAGCTCTTTCTAACGCGCTTCTTTGAAGATGACTCGGAGGTCAACATGCCTACCCTTTTAGCCACCAAGCAGCGAAAGGGAGAATCCATTAAGTCTTTCGTAGAAAGATTTCGGAACGTAGCACTCCGATGTCCAAGCGGTATGACCCAGGTCACCCTAGTGGAAACATGCCGCCATAATCTCCAAACTTCACTCCTTGCCCAAATAGGAGTTGCCGAAGCCGCCGCACCTGGAAGCAGTTGATCCAACAAGGTGAACAGGCTGAAGAAATCGTCGCTCGGGTCAGGCAGAAGAAAAATAAACCAGACCTGAAAGGTCAACGAGGCGTGCGCCAGACACATCCCTCCAAGCCAAACAGAAGGATAACTTGGCAGCAGAGACCAAATCCCCTGTCAAACCTCAACCGGTCAAGGGAAGTGGCTCTTCGAGCCAACCACGTGCCAACAAGCAATATTCCTTCAAGATGAACATGTCGACTCGCTCTTCAAACTACTCAACAAGAACAACGACTGAAGCTTCCTGAAGCTAGGCGCCCTGAAGAGGTCGGTAAAACCGATAATCCCAACTACTACATGTATCACAGGATGTTGGGACATCCCACCAGGAGCTGTTACGTCTTCAAGGACATCCTTCAGGCTCTGATTGACGCGGAGGTATTAAAACTTCATCCAGAGCAGAAGAAGGTGGCGGCCAACATGACGTCGTTCCTCCAGTTTGGAAGGCAACCTCAAACACCCTCTGGAGTAGTCCCTGTCTCAAGAGGAGAGCTGAAAGGTCAACACAGACTCCACCAACAGCAAGAGAAGGGCCTGGTACCCGTTTCCACACCTCAGGGAGAAGTCATGTGGGTTCATCCCGACCTTGTGGATGGCCAGCAATGGACCACTGTTACCAGCAGAAGGTCCAAAGGCAAAGCGAAAGCTTCGTCTTGTAACGTGATTGTGCCTCTTCTCGGGAAACGGAGACTGATGTTCCCTCACTGACCAATTCAGAAGAGGAGACGATAGTTCTGGCCACAGAGCCCAGTCAACTGGTAGTGAAAACCCGTTCAGGGCAGTCATATTTGAAAAAGTATGACGAAATGACAATAACTCCTCCAAGACCCGCTGCAGAGCCAGCCAAGCCCTCCACAAAGCAACCTGTGAAGAAACAGAAAGAGCTTCGGTTTTCCAGAGCTCTTTCGAAAGAAACATAGCGGAAGGATCCACAGCACCTTATCGCTTTGATGTTCTGGCTCAACTGGCCAACATCCCGGCTCGAATTACTCTTTATGAGCTTCTTAGGCTATCGAAGTCGACCAGAGAAGCTCTACAAGAGGCCTTGGCTAATGCTGAGGTTTTCATGACCCAGGTGCCGATCGAGCCAAAGGAGGAAGATGTAGACGACTGCCTCCATACCTCCCAAAATGTTCCCTGAATCACCTTCACGGTAGATGATATGCAAGTTAAAGGGAAACATGATCGACCCCTTTACTCGCAGGGTATATTGGATCATCTGAGGTGAACCGCATCCAGGTAGATCCCGGGTCCGCATTGAGTATTATGCCTCGCCGAGTCATGCAACATCTTGGGATTCCTACTCACCGTTTGAGCGCCACCCAGACTACTATTTATGGGTTCAATGCCAATAGTACCCGTCCAATGGGGAAGGTCAAGCTCAAATGCCAGATTGGAGACCTAAGGTCAGAGGTGACATGCTACGCCATAGATGCTGACACCTCCTACAACTTATTGCTGGGACGACCGTGGATTCATCGCAATCTATCGTTCCATCTACTCTCCACCAAGTCATGAAATACATTGACGGGAGTGGAAAGGTGCGAACGTTAATTGCCGAAAGGCATCCGTTCAAGGGAGTGGAGAATTATTTCACAGATTCCCTCTAGTATCAGTACTCTGTTGAAATAGATGAAATCCCGCAACCAGAGGAGCCCGACTATGGTAATGAAGCCGACATCGAGCCGAAAAAAGAAGAATGCATATGGGAACTAGACCCACTTGTAACGGGCAATAATAAGCTCGATGTTGATAATACCTCCGATGATGTAGGCGGATGGTATATTAATGAAGACTTAGATCTGGCGTATTTCTCTGTGTTTGCTTCTGATTCAGTGCCGTCGACACTAGTACCGAAGTGGATGACGATCTCTGGTCGGCAATGGATGCTTTGACATCATTGCATGTACCGGTGAAATCATCCTTCGAAGCATGTCGAGATGCCGGCGATGCGCAAGAATTAATATTCATGGTTCCAGCGAGACGGAAAGGCCAAAGACCAATTCTTTTCGGACGAATTGAATCCGAACCGATGATCCATGGAGAATCAGAAGGCGAGTAAGAATCCCCTCAATTCGGTTATTATGAGCCAAAAGCACTCATAATGATGAAAAATATGGGATATGATCTAACAAGCGGGCCAGGGTTGAACTTCGGCAAAGGAAGGAGAACGCTACTCCGATCTTTTGTACCAAAAGGGAAACCCCTGATTATTATCATCGGACTCGCAGGGGGTTGGGCTATATGTCAACTCCGATCCCATCAGCTTCTGAGTCTGAAGAGTCATTCTGCCATGATTATTCATCGGGCACGTCTTCGTGGGAATCAGATGCTAGTGTCGGCAACATCTTCAGAGAACTTTCAGTGAACATGGTTTCAACAAGCCACCTGGAAGACGGAGATGAAGAAATGATCCAATCTGATACAGATCCTTGGATCAAACACTTAAACAATCTTTGGGATACCCCTTCGAACAGCGCGAGCCACCCACAGAAGATAAGTTGTTCAGATCAATCTAGGAGATGAGGCTAATCCTAAGCCCATCTTCATAAGTGACGGCCTATCACCTTCGGAGAAAAAGGGTCTAATATCTCTTATACAAGAATATATAGACGTCTTCGCCTGGAACTATGAAGACATGCCTGGACTTGATCCTCGAGTGGCTATGCACCGCCTCAACATTAATACGAACGTAAAACCCGTCAAACAACAACAGCAACGGTTCCGTCCAGAAATAATGGAGGCAATTCAGTCAGAAGTCAGAAAGCTTATAAACTCTGGCTTCATTAGGGAAGAACAACATCCTGATTGGGTGGCCAACATCGTCCCCGTTGCTAAAAAGAATGGAAAGATCCGAATCTGCATCGATTTTTGTGATTTAAACTAGGCCTGTCCCAAGGATGAATTCCCACTGCCAATCACAGATGTCATGATTGACAACACATGTGGATTCGAACGAATGTCCTTCATAGATGGATTCTCAGGATATAATCAAATCAAAATGTATCCTGATGATGAAAAGCATACCTCTTTCAGGACACCACTGGGGGTATACTGCTACACCGTCATGCTCTTCGGACTGAAGAATGCAGGGGCAACATATCAAAGGGCCATGAATGCCATTTTCCATCAGCATATGCGCAAAACGGTGGAATGCTATGTTGATGACATCGCAGTAAAAAGTCGCGCTAAGGGTGATCATATAACTGATCTAAAGGTTGTCTCGACATCATGCGGGCCCATCAATTGAAGATGAACCCCACCAAGTCCTTCCTGGGGGTGGCCAGTGGAAAGTTCCTAGGATTTGTAGTGACCTCTACAGGGATTCATTTGGACCCAGAAAAGGTTCACGCTATCCAGGAGATGCAACCTCCGAGAAGCCTCAAGGAGCTCAGGGATTGCAAGGACGATTGGCGTACATCCGAAGGTTTATCTCAAATCTATCCGGAAGATGCCAACCTTTTTTCAAATTAATGAAGAAAGGTGTTTCATTCATTTGGGATGACGCTTGCCAACAAGCATTTGAGGAAATTAAGCAGTACCTCACACAACCGCCAGTCCTTGCAGCTCCGGTATCTGGAAAACTTTCCTGATATGCGTCCGAGCGATGGATCATTCTTTAGGAGCTCTACTAGCTCAGAATGATGATCAAGGACGAGAGCAAGCGATCTACTATTTGAGTAGAATGATGATCGGAGCCGAGCATTGGTACAACCCGATCGAGAAGGAATGTTTGGCATTGGTGTTTGCTATTCAGAAAATGCGACACTATTTGGTAGGCCAAACTATAAACGTCATATGAAAAGTCAACCATCTGAGGTTACTTATGACAAAGCCTTTATTATTGAACGGACGGCTGGCAAAATGGGCCATATTGCTATCCCAATATGAAATGCACTTTTTACCACAAAAAGCCATGAAGGGTCAAGCGGTGGCGGATTTCCTGGCCAAGCATCCAGATCCAAGGCAACCAAACTTTACGAGGATCTTCCAGACGAGGTCACTGAAGCCTGCCAGACCCAGACATCCTTTGAAAGGCAAGTGTGGCAACTCTTCTTTGATGGTGCATCAAGAACAAACCAAAGGACACATAGTGGCAGGAGTAGGAGTAGTACTCGTCTCCCCACAGAACTATGTGATCCCTCGAGCTGTCTCATTAATCGAGCCTTGTCCAACAATGTAGCGGAGTACAATGTCCTTCTGATTGGGATGCAACTCGCTGATGAGATTGGCGTTAAGAATCTCGAGGCATATGGTGACTCCAAACTCATCGTCAGCCAAGTTCGCGGGGATTACGAAGTCAGAAATGAAGACCTAGTACCCTATTACAACGCAACTGTCCACATGGCTGAGAAGTTCACCAACTTTTACATTGACCATGTGCCACGCAAGCAAAATGCGCATGCAGATGCACTGGCGTCTCTCACTGCCTCTTTAGCTCTTCCAGCTGGAGCAGTAGAGAAAATATCTGTCCACAACCATGACCTGTATTGTCCAAGAGTTGCTCTTGAGAACTACCCGGAGCCAACAGAAGATCGTCATGACAAAGAAACGCTCGAGTCCCGGTCCAGAGCCTAGAGACTGGTGATTCCCCTATATTGATTACGTCTTGTATGGCATCCTGCCTGACGACACCAAAGAAGCGGCTGCCATTCGAAGGAAAGCCCCCAAATTCTACTACAATGCGATTTCGCGAACACTGTATCGTCGATCGCACGACGGGATCTTGCTCCGCTGCCTTTCGCAAAAAGAGGCACAGGGGGTGTTGAAAGAAGCCCATGACGGCATGTGTGGAGCCCATCAATCTGGCCCAAAACTCGCATACCGACTCCAAAGGTTGGGATATTATTGGCCTAAGATGGTCGCTGACGCCATCAATTATGCCAAAGATGTCACGCCTGCCAAGTGCATGGCGATTTCATCCATCAAGCACCAGGATACCTTCACTCTACGACCTCTACCTGGCCATTTGAAATATGGGGGATGGATGTAGTTGGCCCTATCAGCCCGCCATCATCAAAAGGACATCGGTTTATTTTGGCAATAACCGATTACTTCTCCAAATGGGCTGAGGCCATCCCTTTGAAGGAGGTGAAGTCATCCGACGTGATCAAATTCGTTAAACATCACGTCATTTACCGTTTTGGGGTACCTCGGTGAATCGTCCATGACAATGGACCCCAGTTCATCAGCCAGGCTTTCCAGAGATTCTGCGCTAAATTCAGAATCCAGAGTGTATCTTCAACGGCATACTACCCCGCCGCTAATGGTCTCGCAGAAGCTTTCAACAAGACCATCGGCAAACTTCTCAAGAAATTCGTCTCGAAAAGTCAACGTGACTGGGATGACAGGCTGGGTGAATGCTTATGGGCCTATCGTACAACTGTGCGAACCCCAACTAAAGCTACGCCATTCTCTTTGGTATACGGGTGTGAAGCCGTGCTTCCACTGGAGATCCAAATTCCATCTCTACGCGTTACCCTGACAGCAGAGATGACAAATGAGGAGAAGCATCGACAGCGACTCCAAGAATTGGAAGCCTTAGATGACAAACGTCTGCAGGCCCAACAACAAATCGAGCTTTACCAAGCCCGGATTACCAGAGCCTTCAACAAGAAAATTAAAATACGCACTTTCAAGAAAGGCGATCTTATCTTAGCTGTCAGGAGACCTATGGTGATGACACATAAGACAAAAGGAAAATTTCAGCCCAAATGGAAAGGACCATTTGTAGTAGAGTCAGTTTATTCAAATAGATCGTATCGCCTCATAACCTAAAATGGCGATACACTCATGATGCCGATCAATGGCAGATTCTTGAAGAAGTACTATCCTTAATAGTACTCCTCCTCTGACCAAGTTAAAAGTACATCTCTGATCAAAATAAGAAGAGCTTCTTCATTAACATTCGACGCCTCCGACGGCTAAGGACAGAGGAAAATGTTGGCTTCTAAGCCCAACATAAGTCTTCGACAACTCATCATGCTGAGGGGAATAGCATGGCAAGCCCAACTCAAACGGTGGTTGGTAAAGGCACCTCAAATCCGTTGATAGCTGAGGGTTTGCTAAAATCCCTGGGTTCTAATGTTCCCATTAACATCCGACGCCTCCGACAGCTAAGGACAGAGGAAAATGTTGGCTTCTAAGCCCAACATAAGTCTTCGATAACTCATCACGCTGAGGGAATAGCACGGCAAGCCCAACTCAAACGGTGGTTGGTAAAGGCACCTCAAATTCGTTGATAGCTGAGGGTTTGCTAAAAACTCTGGGTTCTAATGTTCCCATTAACATCCGACGCCTCCGATGGCTAAGGACAGAGGAAAATATTGCTTCTAAGCCCAACATAAGTCTTCGACAACTCATCATGCTGAGGAGAATAGCATGGCAAGCCCAACTCAAACGGTGGTTGGTAAAGGCACCTCAAATCTGTTGATAGCTGAGGGTTTGCTAAAAACCCTGGGTTCTAATGTTTTCATTAACATCCGACGCCTCTGATGGCTAAGGACAGAAGAAAATGTTGGCTTCTAAGCCCAACATAAGTCTTCGACAACTCATCATGCTGAGGGGAATAGCATGGCAAGCCCAACTCAAACGGTGGTTGGTAAAGGCACCTCAAATCCGTTGATAGCTGAGGGTTTGCTAAAAACCCTGGGTTCTAATGTTTTCATTAACATCCGACGCCTCCGACGGCTAAGGACAGAGGAAAATGTTGGCTTCTAAGCCCAACATAAGTCTTCGACAACTCATCATGCTGAGGGGAATAGCATGGCAAGCCCAACTCAAACGGTGATTGGTAAAGGCACCTCAAATCCGTTGACAGCTGAGGGTTTGCTAAAAATCCTAAGTGGATACAGTTCCACTCTTTCCTCCAAAAATCCCTTACCAATTCTCATCCACAGAATGGTAGGTCTACAAAATACAATCATTGCTACGTTAACATCATACCTCTGGTAATGAAAATCTTCAATACTCCTTGTCGAGTACAAACTTTGCTTGTCAATTCTACATGGAGTAGCAAGACTTCAAATTTGCCAAGTTAACACTATACCTCTGGCTCTTCAAACTTCACTTGTCAATTCTCATCAATAGATGGTAGGCCCTCAAATTGCTCATATCGCAAATTAATTTTTGTCAAGTTAACATCACACCTCTGACAAATTACTGTTCAAGTTAACATCACACTTCTAACAGTAATCAAGTTGCTGCCAAGTTCAATATTAAACCTCTGACAGTCACCTTCCTTCAGACTTCCATATCGAAGCTGAAATGAACGATGCTAAGTTAACACTACACCTCTAGCATCTAGGTCATTGCTAAGTTCAACAATACACTTAGGGCCATGACCTTCCCTCGCACTCCCTTGTCGAAGTCAAGATGACCAATGCCAAGTTCAACATTACACCTCTAGCATTACCTTCACTGCCAAGTTAAACATCACACCTATGACAGTGACACTTTCAGTTTTCCTAAACAAAACTGAAATACCTTTAAGTCAAGTTAATATCACACCTCTGACTCACATTCTTGACAAGTTAACACTACACTTCTGACAAGACTACGTTCAACCCGTTAAGTTAATATCACACCTCTAACGATAAAGACTTTCCTAGATCCCCCGTGAATCTAGTCGCACTTGTTATTCTCCTCAACTGAACAACAAGTCTACCTAAAAACATTGTTAGGTTAACATTACACCGTTAACAGTGTTTTCATCAACTCCCCAGCTGATCTTAATCAAGTTAATCCCAAACCTCTGATAAAAGTTCATCTTCCCTGGGGTACAAGTTTCACCTGTCGCTTTCTTTCATAGAGTGGCAGGTCCACAAAAATTATCCTATCCCCTGTTAAGTTAATATCACACCTCTGACAGCATTGCTGAGTTCCTGAAATAGGATCTTTCTCTCTACAAAATTTGACTCGTTAAGATTATCATCATAATTTTGACAGGTCAAAGATTCTTTACTTCTATTCGTCTGACTTAAAAAAAAAAAGAGGAAAGAAAAGTTCAAGACAATAGAAGGAAACAAAAGAAAAGTGTCACTTTTATTTATATCAAGACATATGAAAGTGATACAAAACGCTCTCTTATATAATAAGATTGAGTGTTACAATAAAGGAGTACAAAGAAGTCCCTTTCTCTCTCAAAGGTTGCACTCACTCCTTAAAGCTGCTCACAACTCCAAGTACAAGATGTTTGGAAGGGCGCCAAAGTAGGATTGAACACTGTGGCAACGATCGGAAGCTGGTTGCACCATGATGCATGATGTAAACATCGAAGAAGCCTCTAATTGTCCGAGAACAATGGTGTTTCTTGAGGTCGAAAGGCAGTAGAATCTTCTGATTCCACCTGACCATCCGAAGTGGTGGGGTATGATCCTTCGTTGATGAACATCTCCACCACCAGAAAGTCATCCAATGAGCATGAAGTTCTCATCGATGTCACTTCTGGGGTAGGTGAAGGGAGAATCCAAGACCATACCCACCACTATATCCACCGCCATCCTCACTCTGACCATGCCATGCCAAGAAGCATGACTGGTGCATTGAATCTAAAGAGATCTTGGCGAGGGTCCGATCCCCGTCTCCCGAAGACGGGAGCCATGACTTCTTCTCCTGTGGTCGACCATTGACCAAGTTCGCTGGCCGATATATTCTCCCAAGGGCCCAGCGAACATGAAAAGGATGATCAAGCCTACCTGCAAAAAGCAAAAGTTAGGAGATCTGAAACTTAGTAAATTTCAACAAGAAAGACTGAGTGACAGACGCAGCTATTGCGGAAAACTGCAGACGCAGGAATGACCCGCGCAGTGAACCTAACTTATACGGCGGCAGAAACAGACGCGATCAAAACTGTGATACACACAGAAGTCAAACGCAGTCTAGTTTTGCATCCGCGTCTAAGGCATGAGGCGCGAAAAGAATCAGATGCGAAAATTGCCGTCTCCCTGTTCGACGAACAGGGTTGCAAAATTCAGGACTGAAAATTTCATGGCAAACAAGGAAGTCATACCCGCAGAAATCCCCACTAAGGGTTGAACTTTCTGCATCAAGGCGCGGATATAAAAGGTGCTCAAGGAAACGCTTCTTGATCTTGAAATCACTTGACAGTGATAATCTTCTGGAGAGATTAAACAGAAGCATGAAAACTCTGGGTCATTATTATCCATGGAGGCAAGTTCCAGATACAAGTCCGCGAAGAGGAAAGGCAGAATCGCTCAGAGCATTCGCCCTCAAGGAAAGCAGTCTAAGTAATGGACTGCTAAAAGGAGAAGAAAAGCCCTATTTATAGGCAAACCACAAAGCCTGTGATTAATTGATCGCTAATCAGAACCGTCGGCTTTAATTCTCGCACAAATATCAAAGCCCAATAACAGGCTGACGCGTGGACTATCGCTTCGGGAAGCATCGAAGACGCGAGTCTCCAATCGCCAGCGCCGATTCGGCATTTAAAGGCATTAATGCCTGAACCCAATGAAGGGCTGACGCGTGGACCCCCGCTTCGGGAAACATCGGATAATGCGAGTCCCCAATCGTCAACGTCGACTTGACATTTAAAGATCCCACGAAATCTTTATGATAAGCTGCATGTAACGCCTGGGAAGTTGCACCAAACGCAGGCCCGAGAGCCGCGTCCAGGAACTGGCATCCCCTTTGCGAATCCGAAAACGGCGTCCCCTTTGCGACTCCGAAAATGGCGTCCCTTTTCATTCCAGCCAAGAGAACTGCAGCCGCGTCTCTCAGAGTGACCCAAAGCTGCATCCCTTCACTGCAAAAGGGACCCATTCCGGGGGTCGCGCTTGGAAATCACATAAAAGTGAAAAGCCGCGTCTTGAGACTTGTGTCCTCAACGGAGAAGGCCTATGACATTCACAAGTATTTTGGAGCTGCGTCGACATGGCGAGATGATATTGGTGTTCCTATCATAAACTCAATATAATTTGAGATTGCACCAGGTCAAGGACACACTGCCGCGTCCTCATATCTATGCGTCAGTTTTGAGAAGCATAAGACTGCGTCCTCACGACATCTTGAATTCTGTACTTGGGCAGAGTTAAGAGCTGCGGCTAGGGAGCCGCACCCAAAGCTGCGTCCTTCGCGCCAACTGGACAGGTCAGAGTCGCGTCTTCATCTCTAAAGATGCGTCCCTTCGATGGACGCACCCTTTCAACTCGGCCAAAGTCGCGTCTGCCTCATGGAGTAACAGTCGCATTGTCATCCCTAAAGCAGTATCACCCCTGTGTCCACAGAACTGGCGTGTAGTCCTTACTTCTGCAATTCAGTTCAAAAGCACACTGGCACAAGCAGACGACTGCCCACCTCTGGTTAAAGTACACCAACGACAAACTTAAAGCATCGGGGAGGTTTAGACTGTGTATCTAGACATTCCACGCGATCAGTTTTGTCGGCTTCAAAGAGTTCCACAGTACACTCACGAAGGCCATACTCCAAACAAGATCAAGCCCAAAGCTTTGTCAGTACAATCATAAAAGTGGATTCAGCTAGAGTCCAAAGTATTTCGAAATCCGTCCCAGCTAACTGCGGAATATCGAAAACTTTGGAGGGGGTTCTGTAGGCTGTCTAAAAATCATTAAAGATAAGTCATCAAAGGCAGAGTCCCAAACTCTAGACGCAGAGCTAGTCTCAGCCAACACAGCCGCACCAAGGCGTGTGGGTCGAAACCCGCGCCTCAGCAGCACCAAGGCGCGTGGGTCGAAACCCGCGTCTCAGCGGCACCAAGGCGCGTGGGTCGAAACCCGCGTCTCAGCAGCTCCAAGGCGCGTTGGTCGAAACCCGCGTCTCAGCGGCACCAAGGCGCGTGGGTCGAAACCCGCGTCTCAGCGGCACCAAGACGCGTGGATCGAAACCCGCGTCTCAGCGGCTCCAAGGCGCGTGGGTCAAAACCCGCGTCTCAGCAGCCCCAAGGCGCGTGGGTCGAAACCCGCGTCTCAGCTGTAACCGTCCCGGTTATAGGGTCAATCACGGCCTACATAACGGGAAAAGTTAACCCCCATTATGGAGTGTTTTTAGGAGGCACGTACGCCCCTGAAACCTCTATAAATAGCCCCGTTGCTATGAAGAAGAGGTCGGATTTTTTGGAGAGAGATCGAAGAAGAGCTTGACTTGAGAGCTTCTACAGAGAAGGAAAGAGAGTCCAACTCTTCAACTAACTTGCTGCGTACAAGTTAATCTTTGCCTACAATCTCTTTGAGATTTTAGTCGATAGAGCTGTGTTACTCCGTCCACCATCCAAAGAGAAGATCCCCAAAAGTTCTTGACGTTCACCCGGTCAACGAAAAATAAGATTCACTTTCCACCGCCACTTGAAGAACCCAGCACTAAATAAAGGGGAGATTCAAGACTCAACATCTTTCCTCCCTTGTAGTCGGGGCATTAGTCCGTTGTAATCTTTCAACTGATTCAAGGAAACTTTACACCGAATTCTTCTACTCCGTACCAAACAATTATATTTGGATCTACTAATGAAAAATTTTCTAAAGATTTTGAATCAAGCATGAAGAATGAGTTTGAGATGTCTGTGATGGGTGAGTTAAACTACTTTCTTAGACTCCAAATCAAGTAAAGGAGTGATGAAATTTTTATAAATCAAGTCAAGTACACAAGAGAACTCATCAAGAAATTTGGGCTTGAAGATGCAAAGTCAAGTAAGACTCCCATGGCTACCACAATAAAACTTGACAAGGATGAACAAGGTATAAATGTAGACATTAAACTTTATAAAAGTATGATTGACAATTTACTTTATTTAACAGTTAGTAGACCAGATATCATATCTATATGCTAGATTCGAATCTTGTCCTGAAAAGTCTAACTTGATGGCAGTAATTATTAGATATCTTAAGGGTACTATTGGAATGAGCTTGTGGTATCCGAAGACCTGACAATTTTTCATAACGAGTTTTTCGGATCTTGACTATGCTGGCTGTAGAGTGGATAGGAAGAGAACTAGTGGAACTTGTCAATTTATAGGAAATTGTCTTGTTTCATGGTCTTCTAAGAAACAAAATTTTGTAACCCTCTCAACCGCTGATGCGGAGTATGTTGCGGTCGGGGTTTGTTGTGCACAAGTTCTTTGGATGAAACATACTCTCCTTGACTATGATTTGCATTATGATTATATTAAAATATTTTGTGATAATACTAATATTATTCATATGACTAAAAATTCAAATCAACATAGTAAGACAAAACACATAAAGATTCGATATCACTTTCTTAGAGATCACTATGAGAAAGGAGATATTAAAATTGATTAGGTTTCAACAGATTTTAACTAACAGATATTTTTACTAAGCCGCTTGATTTTAACAGGTTTTCTTTCCTTCATGGTGAACTAAAGGTTTGTATTATTGATTGTGAACTAAATGTTTGTATTATTAATTCATGAGTTTTTTCCTTATTAGTATCATGAGCTTTTCTTTATTGTTAAAATCTATATTTGTTCAAATTTTTTGTTTTGCTTACCCTTTTTGATGCATTACAAAAAAGAAGAGAAGTATTTATTGAGTATCTATTACTAGTTTGATTCATGCTCATAGCCAATGCCTTTATCATATAACTTGTTGATATCTTGTACTTGATAGATAAGCATAACTTGAAGGGGAGCTTTTTTAGCTCTTTTCTTTCATTTCTTTTAAATAGCTCATATGTTTTGTCATCATCAAAAAGAAGGAAATTGTTGGCCCAAAGGTTACAATCACTGATTTTGTATTTTGATGATAACAAAGCATATGTAGTTATTTAGTACTGATCAAGTTCAAGTGTTTCAAGTGTGTTTCAGGGTTTAAAAAGATATAACAGGTTTCTTCCTTTAAAGGAAGGTGTTGATAGCTCATGAGTAATCAAGCATGGGATTGTAGCTCAAAACATTTAACGTTGCTATTAGAAAAGCCCGCTTGAAGAATTTTGTAGTCGCTTAGAACCTTTTAAGAACTTAGTTTGTTAAAGAGTAGAATATAGATTTGATGCTTGTAACGCCCCGCTTCCCAAAATACGCGGAAACGGAGTCGCGACGAGAGTCCGCGATATATATACTCGAGGAAAATATCCCACGTATACACGCTAAGCCTAAAGTAACCTGAACAAACTATAAATTTAAACCATAATATTAACGATCACTGCAATAATACATATAATGACTACACATGATCCCAGATGAAATGAGGAATAGAATAGAAGCTAAGTGTGATATACAGGAATCAAAGAATAATAGTAGGAAAAAAGAAAGGAAAGAATACCAGAATCAAAAGAGAGAGCGAATCTAGCTCCTCGCGAAGCATACGATCACACGAACACCTGAACAATATAAGAAAATGTCCAATACCCTGGACGTGCGAATTCAGGGTCGTCAGAAGCGACCTAATGAATGTGTGAGTAAAGAGAAAGGTGCTCGTGCATAACAACAACATAAGCAATGAAAACCTGATAACTGAAATGAAGAATAATAAGATAATCAAGAACAAGATATGAATGATATATAACTGATCTTATGACAAAAGGAAACAACTAATGTCAAAATGTGTAACCTAGCATATGTCACTAGTCTGGTATATAATCCGGTCATGTGTACGATCATATGTCTATCATAGTATAGATATGCACAGTCAAGTGATATAGTCTGTCACAATATGTTATATACAATTTATTAACATTTATTATGTCAGCGAACACCAATTACAACCTTTAATAGACGCATCCCATACTACGCTTACTACACGTGTCAATTAGGGTCCTAAGTTATTAAAACTGATTGGTTGGAGATCATTCTTTGGGTGGGTCCCATACATGCCAGGGACCACGGCCTCAATTTCCTGGCGCTGAATCAGGCCGTACAGCTAGGTACTCAGTAACAATAACAGTAATCTCATTGTATAAACAGTGGAAGAATAATAGTACAGATGGGATGTCAGTTATCTCCCAGGAACTCTGCAGTAGAACCCTCAGTCGGCTGCGCAACCTGTATCCTAGGTCCACCCAAGATACAGACGATGTCTTCTCTATCAATTTTCCCAATCTCAATGTAAGTTGTCATTTTACATTATTATTTAATTCAGTCATGACAATCAATATCCATGTTACTTATAATGATGGGACATTGTGATGACTGTAACAGTAACAGTACAGTAACAGTAATTTATACACGATGAACAGTAATAAGAACAGTGAACAGTAACAGTAATCGTGTATACGATGAATAGAGCTGTACCGAGCGTTACAGTTTAACGATACTTTCCCAGTAACTTTCAGTAACATTCTAAGATTATCACAATTAAGTCAGATACAAAATCAAGAAAAGTTTAGAGTATAACAATACTAGGCCAAGCAACGATGAATTACTAATACATAAAATGACGTCAATAAATACTCATATCAACGAATACATAAGGTGTACAATCATGATGTCATATGAAGTGACACGGGTAACCATACTGGTAAAATATGTCATATAATAACACGAAATGATACGAATAAAGACATGAACACTATTGGCAACAGTAAATAAAGAAAAGACGTGAGAACAAACACTCACATGAAATGACGCTGTTTCGGAGCCGAATCACCTTCTGGTCTTCACTGCACGAACCGGTACGAACCTCTGAATACTCCCATGGGTCGGTGTTCAAATCGCCATGGTATCGGGTCTACAACAGCACAACTCTGAATCTCCTGTAACAGGTCCGGATCTCACCAAACGAGTCCTAACGCTGTAACACGTAACCGGACATACAAATAAATATAAATATACACTTAACACACTGCCGAGCACACCGACACATACGTGTACACCCACACGCGTACATATACAAGTATACACATACATACGCCTATATACATATATAAAAATAAATAAATAAATAATAATGATAAGTAAGCCAAATAATAGGATTACAAAATATTACAATATTGCTAAAAATAGAGACTGTATGTAGCCAACTGATAGTAGATTCAAAATAGAATAGAAACATACATACATAAAAATAATGTAGTTACAATATTTTCGTCTGGCCCTTGTTCTAGAGTCTCTGGTAGTAGTTTCACCTCCAAAATATGACCTAATGGGCTGCATGAATGTAGAGGAAAGTGCCTTGGCATCAGAAACTGCATCTATACGAACAGTAGAGAAGATGTCCAGTCTAAGGTCACACTGGCTTTGTTTCCAAGGGCATCTCCAAGTGCCAATATCCTACTATGTGAATCTCTGGAGGATGACAAGCAATTGATGCCAACACCACAAAATATTTCTATTAGTTTTAACAAGTCAACAGGTAGACCATTGTATAGTATGCAATCCATATTATAAAGATTATCAAAGTCATTTGTAATTAAAAAGAAACAGTTTTTTTTTGTTTTGTATTTAGGACATCCTCATGTTATATGCAAATCAGTACCCTTGAATACAGTTGGCTCAATCTCTATAACTATTTCTCATATATCAATAAATCAGATGCAAAGGACTGTCCTTTTCCCTAAAAAAATGAATATATTGTTTTTTTCCTTTTTTTTTCTTTTCAAATATTTCCAGACGTTATGAGTACTTGATTTATGTTAGGCTATAGACCTAGGCTGTGAGAATACTTAGTACAAGAGACCATTGATAAAATGTGTTTAACTATTGAATTGTCATTAAGATAGCTACAATTGACCATTGATAAAACTTAAGGCTGGTATAGCTTCGCTCATGCAACCAAATGAGCAAAATATTTACTCAATCCATAAATAAAAAGAAACACAACACAATATATGTTTACTGTAAAAGAAAATTAACACAATATATGAAACGAGAGAGAACAGAGAACTCACACAATTTGGGTGACTTGCGGCGCACTGACGGAGGCTCCGACGGAGACAGAGGAGGTCGCGGAGGATGTCGTTGGATAGAGAATATCACCGTGAAGGGCGTGGGTGCGTTCACGCTCGCCGACGGTGATCAGTGGCAACCTACAAAGAGACGGAAAATGCTATCCCACAAAAAGATGAACATTAATTAAGCATTAATTAAGCACACCTATACATCCACCTGCATTCTATTTACATGCATATACCAATTACAAAAACCAAGCATACACGCTGAGCGAACATAGAGAGAAGGGAGAAGATATAGGACTTAACTCCATGTCATGCGTGGCTGTCGAACTCGGCTGCGAAGAAGAGGAGAAAACCAGGGATCTTGTGGGGGTGTTGCGACTTGCCAGAGGTGATGACACATGACCATGGGGGCATGGCTGCAAGGCGGAGGCCAACGGAGTTCGCGGACAATGCGGACGGCTCAATGGAGGCTGCGGAGATGACGACAACTCGCCGAACCCGCGGAGTTCGTCATCGTTGGAGGAGGTTCGGCCATGTACATGTGTAACACCCTGATCCCGCAGGTACGGGGACGTTATGGCGACGTACATACGCAGGGCGGAGATACCCTCACGTACATACGTTAAGCCTTAGTACAGGAAATAACCTCCATATATACATGAGTTCCAGCATGAAATAAGTACAAGAATACCTGCAGAAAGAGATTAGTAATCATAACAGATATGAAAACATGAATAAATAAGATAACAGAAATCATTCATAAGGATACCTATGAATGGTCTCGATGATGAGTCCTATGTGAATCCAAATAAAATCTCTGACAAGATGATATCTAGGATCTCCAACCTGGGCACGCAAACCCAGGGTCGTCAGAAAGCGACCTAGTGAGTGGTAAAATGAAGGAAGCAGTAATATGTACTATAATAATACAGGCACGATAATAATACATAATACATGATTCTGTGTCAGTGATACCATATAGTAGGCATATAATAAGCAGTAGAAATATAAACATATCATATTTGAATACCATCACTACTTAGCATGTTATCATCAGGTCATGTCTACAGTAGTCTTCAATTTTAAATAATAAATGATATATATGGTGACGTGATAGACATGAACATGCAGATGTGCAGTATGCAACATAACCATAGTACTGTATTGTGCATAAACAGTAATGATGTCTACAAGGTATACATAAAGTAGAATATATGCAATGCAGAGTATACATATACATAGTGTGTTAACACATGGAATGTAACAAATATCAAGAAGTGTAACAAGGTATACAGGTGACATGATCGTGGAGAACATATCAGGAATAGTAACAAATATAAAAGGGACAATAATATACATGAATCGAGCATGTCGTGTGATTTATAAAATAATAACAATCAGTACTACCTTGTATTTTAATCAATCTCTTCCAGTGTCCCATACCACTGACAGTTCATACTGGAGCCCGCACTCCAGTCGAACCCATCTGGACATGGCATACATGTACCATTATCCAAACGAGAGAGTGATCAAATAACAAGTGTTCCTGACGTCACTATTGTTTATATCATTTTATTATGTTCATTGGAAACCCAATGGCCAAGGAGCTCTAGTCAGGGGGTGTATCCCGTGCATACCCGGGACAATGGCCTTAAACGAACCCCTGGCTGCTGAGACCAGGGCTACCCGCTAGGGCAGGAGCAAGAAACAATACAATACAAACGGTAGTCAGCCCTACCATGTCCCCTGCAATGGGACTAACAATGAATCCAGACATCCACCCGACAAGACCTAGTCAACCGTCAAGTCTCCCCCATACCCAAGTTCTCTGTATTATCTTTCACTATACAGTATATCAGGAACAAGTACAGGACATGGTACATGTAACACGATAACATGACATGAGCTCTGTTGATAGCATGAAACATGATAACGGGAAATGAGAAACAATTGATGTGGGATTCTAGAGGTGGCCCCCGTGGCACTTAGTTCCACACATCGCATATCAACAGCTCACGTATTCAGTAACGGGAATGTCAATATCAGAATGGGAAATAATCATGTAACGAGAATACAGAACGGATTACTCATGTAACAATAAGTCATGTTGGGAATACAAGAATATCCATGAGCAGTAATATAATCCATGATCCATGTAACAGGAATACATAGACAATCAATGCATGCAGACCGGTGTGTCTATATAACAGTGGTGTATAGCGGTATCCAGTGTAATAACGTCTCAGTGTATCAGTGGCTCACGAACATGCAGTAATAATGTCATGAATCTCAATATTTATATAAGAGTGAGACATGTACATGGAACATCATGAAATAATGATATCTAGTGCGTTTAGTGCATTAGAATGTCCGTGGGACGGTGATACTAGCACATGAAATATCAGTGTCGCATATCCATGGAACAGTGGTCATGAACATGAAATGATAGTGTCCTGTGTAGTGTATCAGAGGTTGACATGCAATACTGTGTTGAGTGCATCAGTGGGTCTGTAATGGTGACAGTGTCATATTGACAATATACATGTAGCAGTAACGAAGTGACAATGTCTAGTGAATTGGTGTATCTATGTACCGATGGGACATAGTGTTGCGTGTAAAAGGATCTGTATAACGGTGATTCATGTACATGAGATAACGGTATCCCGTGTGACAGGATATCCAAGTCATGGTGTGAACACTAATGTTAGCGTCTGGGGTAATAGCATCTACTCGAGTGTCAACTATTGCTAATAAGAATAACGATTCCTCTATTCTGACTACGGTAGGTGCCACCAAATTATTATATATACATAATTATCTATTTTAATTATCAATTTATTGGTTACTTTACTTGTGACAATTGTTCACTTCTGGATCTCGATAACTAAACAATCATCTATATATATATATATATATATATCCCTACATTTGTAATAAATCAGGTAAGAAAATAAAGTATGATAACAATCATGTATGATTTCATTATATTTTAATAACAATCATGTATGGTTTAATTATAAGGATTTACCAACAATTACATTTTATTAAACAATAATAATAATGATTTCTAATAATCAAGTTTTATTAAATAAGGCAACCAATCAAGGTCACTAAAACATGATCAAATATAATTCATAAAAGAAAAACACTCACAAACTAGCCATAGAAAGGTATCTTTCCCACGATCGCAACGGTTCCTGAATCGTCCAAATCGGAGCCCGGGTGCTCCAGATATCGCCCGAATACTAAAAGTAATAGAAATGGGTTAAATATGTAATAAAAATATCTAAAATGCAATTAATAAGAATTAGCAGGGGGTTATCTGTAATATTACCTTTATTGGGTTTTTGATGCGGGTTTGGGCTCTTAACGGGTCGGGTTTGGATCCAATACCCAAACCCGTAACTTAAGTATAATGGGTGGGTTTAATGGGTTTCAAAACCTACCCAATAGCACTAACGGGTTCGGGTTCACACCCGAATCCGACAAAGACAGCAGCAGCAGCGACAGCTGCTGCTGTCGCTCACCAGCTGGCCGGTGGCGACCGCTGCGAACCAGGCCGGCGGCGCCCTCCGCGGCTGTAGCCGGTCATCGTCGGCGGCAAGGTGAGGTAGAAGAGGAGTGAGAGAGATAGAGAGAGAGAGAGAGAGAGAGAGAGAGAGAGAGAGCAAGAGAGAGGCAGGAGACAGCGGGCATGGCCGCGCGGCTGCGCGACCACGGCGACGGCCGGCGGCGCCGCAAAGCCGCCGGGGGCAGTCTGAGCCCGCATACAGAGAGGAAAAGAGAGAGAGTGAGGGAGAAGAAGCTGAAGAAGAAGAAGAAAAGAAGAAAAGAAGAAGGAAAAGAAAGAGGAGGGAAGGATTTGGTGGGCGGCGGTCGGTTGGGGTGTGGTGGCGCCTGGCCGGTGGTGCCGGCGACTTGGCCTGGCCACAGCGGCAGCGGCGGTAGGTCAGACCCCTCCCCAGGTTTGAACAGAGAAAGGGAGAGAGGGGAAAGAGAGAGAGAGATAATTAGATAGGGGTGGGTTAATTAAAATAAGTAATTAGAGAGAGAGATAGTTATTGAGGAAGAGAGAGAGAACAGATAAATGGAGAGGAGGAGAAGAGAAAGGCGATTGGGTAAGGCGGTGAAAAAATTTGAGAAGGTTGGAGAAAGAGGAAGGGGAAAAAGAAAAGAGAAAAAGGTTTTTATATTATTTAATTAATATTACAATTGGGTTAAAAATTGACTAACTCCGAACGGTGCCCAAAAATTCTGTAAAATAGCAAATATTATGTGGAGTAGGAAAGTGAAATTGGATTCTAGAAATATTGTTCGGTTTGTAAGTTAAAAATCTTGGAGTGTATCGCTGATACTAGGCAACAGTGGCTTGGCCCGATTTTTCATAAATTCAGAAAAATCAAAAATATCATAACGTAGATAATATGATTCTAAAATATAAGGTGAAAGCAGATTCCCAAAATTCTACTCCGTTTGTGAATTAAAAATCGTAGAGCCGATTCTCGGTATCGTTCGACACCGACTACGGAGATTTTCCAAAATAATCCAGAAAAATTCCAGAAAATTCTGAAAAATCTACAATATTGAACAATAATATCTGAAACTGAAATTGGCTCAATCTGACTACCAAGAAAGTCAAATCAACTTTATACGTCATATCGAGTACTGATACAGTGATACGTATATCAGGGATCAAGGGGTTACAACATGGCTGGGGGCGTGGCCTGCGCATTGGGGATGTCCTCGGCTGTTGTTGGTGGAGCTCGGATGGCCATGGTGGTCTGGTGATGAGGCGAGAGGTGGTGGGGTGTTGGCTCGGGTGTGGGTGCACGCCAAGAGAGGGGGCGGCGGCTAAACTGGGGGGTGTTTATTTTTACTGCGAATGAGGAGGGGAGGGTTATGAAGAAGGAGATAGGAAGAAAATTATGGATTAGGATTTAATGGTTAATTAGAATTTGGTCTGTTAGGATTTGGGATTTGGGGTTGTTGGGATTTAGATTATGATAGGATTAGAATTGGTTTGGTTTAATAGCTAATGAGTTATGGGTAAAAGAGAGAGAGAGAGGGTGCGGGTGAGATGTTATCAGGATAATTTTAGGTTAAAATATATTTGAATCCTTGCTTAGATGAATCCAATAGTGGCATGGTGGTTACGACTAGGGATCTAGTGTATGAGGCTGTGAGTTCAATCCCTTGTGTAATAAGCAAACTGGGAGAAATTCCTTTCTTTTTTTTTTTTGAGGGGGTTTGAATTTGGGCCTGTTCTTGGGTTCAGTTGGAAAAATAAAGAAAAAGGATGAAAAATGATGTGATGGGCTTGAGCTTGAAACGAAGGAAAGAAGAATGAGATAATAAAAAATCATGATGATGATAATCAAGAATTAATTAAAATAATATCTCAACTTTAAAAATGACAAATTTCTTAAAACAGAATACACATACATATTAAAGTATTATTTTTCACTATTAAGTCATGTATTGCAAAATATGGGTATTACAATGCTCAAAGGTATACACACACAAAAATGCATGTTTTCGAAAGAACAATTTATTTTTGTGTTGGTGTTTTTGACATGTTTAGTCATGGGACATGTTCCACATTTTCTTTAATAGTTTTATTGAAGTTTAGAACTTGTCTCTCCTTGATATACATGTTTTCCCTCTTTAAAATCCATAAAAAATTATTTAAAATTTTCTTTATTTTCAAAACAAACCTTGGTACTGGTTTTGGCATAGGTCGGTCAACCGGGCCTATTACAGGCCGAACGGTCGACCGACCGATCGACCAAACCTCTGGCAGTGGGGGTGTGCATGTTTGTGCACATTCACAGTCGACCGACCGGTCGACCATTCTCCTCTGCGGTCGACTAATGAGTCGACCGACTGTAATAAATTTGGTCTCAGTTAAACCCGATCTTTCGAGCGATCGACCGAGCGCTAACGGTCGAATTTTTTAAAAGGGCCGGTCGACCGGCCGGTCGACTGACACACTGTGAAAATGGTAGTAACGGCCAGATTTCAAAATCTGTATTTTTAACATGTTTTTAAAACGTGGTAATTTGAATTCTGATGGTCAAATTCTTCCCTTTATGACCTGGTAAACAATTCTAAATATGTTTTTCTAAAACCTATGTAAAGGGTCATTGGGATTGAGTTTATGGTATAACAAATTCTCTTGAAAATCAAGTTTTGCTTTCAAAGTGAAACAGTTTTCAAAGTTTTCTTTTATGCTTTCAATTTCAAAGTTTTTAATTGAGTTTTCTGCTCTTATACTCTCTCTACACTGATTTTCACTCTCACATACATTCTTGAGCTTTAAATTTATTTTTTACTCTATAGGAATTTGTAAGAGAGTTGTAAGAGATGTTTGTGATTTCTTGATCACCAAGAGCTTGTAATCTCAATTGGCTTTGTACTGTCTATGGTGTAGAGATTGAATTGGGGAGTTGTGTACTCCAAGTGGTTGTAATTTCTTGTTGTAAGGTCTCTTTGTGGAAGATCCAATAGTGGATAGTAAATCCTTCATGGTGGTGAAGGTGAGGATGTAGAGTAGTGAATTGAACCTCGAAATAAATCTTTCTTGTTTGTGATTGTCTTATTGTCTTTATTTCTTTTTGTTTATTATTCATTCATTTTGTCAATCAATACTCATCTCAATAAGATAGCAATTGAACACCTCAACTCTTATCTAGAGGAATCACGAGGAGAAGTTCAGAGCCCTTCACGGGGAATCCGACTTCAATTCTTGTTTTGAGTGATTGGTTTGCATTATACATTAAAAATTGTTAAGAATTTACATTTGATTAGCTATATACCTATTCACCCCCACTCTAGGTGTATTTTCAGTAACTCGATTCTAGATTTTGCTTTATCCTATGATTTTATCTTAGCGAATACCTAGTTTAGGAAAAGAGAGTCTCACTTGATCACTTTTACAAGTGAATCAAGTGCGATCCAATTAGATTTCTTTTTAACGAGGAGAGTAGATAGAGGTACTTGCATTGATTATAAGGTAGCACTGGGTGAGAGTGTAGTAACCCAACATAAACTCTTAGTTTTAGATGTTCAGATTAGAAGGAGATTTAGAAAGATTAAACATAATTTTGATCCTAATATTAAGTAGTGGCGGCTAAAAGAAGATAACCAAGAAGTCTTTGTAGATCGAGTGGTACATGAAGCAGATTGGAAGACTCAAGATGATCCCAATACAACATGGAATAAAATTATTATCTGCATTAAAAGAGTAGTTAAAGATGTACTTGGTGAGTCACGGGGTGGTGCTCTACTATGTAAAGACACATCACGGTGGAATGAAGAGGTGAAAGCTGTCATTAAGATCAAATGAGATTTTTACTAGTGATTTGAAAAAAAATTGTGATGGAGTGAGTTTTGAAAGATATAAGCTAGCCAAAAAGTAGGCTAAGAAAGCTGTTCATAATGTAAGAGCTAAAGTGTACAGAGAAGTGTATAAAAAGTTGTACACCAAAGATGTTAAAAAGGATATATATATATATATATATATATATATATATATATATAATTGCTCGAATAAGGGAGAGAAAGATTAGAGACTTATGTACTGTGAGGTGTGTCAAAGATGATGATCAGAAGGTTTTAGTTCGAGATGAAAAAGTCAAAGAAAGATGGAGAGAGTATTTTGACAGATTGTTCAATTATAGTTTTACTCAAGATTTGGGTGATCTTACCATTCAGTGTCAGAATATGAACCGTAATTATATGCGCAGAATTAATGAATTTGAAGTTAAAGAGGCCTTGAAGAGGATGAATTCAAGGAAGGCTATTGGCCCAGATGGAATTCCTATTGAGGTATGGAGATGCTTAGGGAGAGATGGGCGTGAGATGGCTGACAAACCTCTTTAATAAGATCTGGTTAACCAAAAAAATGCCAAATAAGTGGATGAAGAGTACCCTAGTACCTCTCTATAAGAACAAGAGTGATATCCAGAATTGTTCAAAGTACCGTGGAATAAACCTCACGTGTCACACCATGAAGCTTTGAGAAAGGGTAATTGAACACAAGTTAAGACAGAATGTTAAAATATCAAAGAATCAATTTGGGTTGATGCCAGGGCGATCGACGACTGAGTTTATTCATTTGCTTCATCAACTTATAAAGTGATTTCGAGAGAGGAGGAGAAATTTTCATATGGTCTTTATTGATTTAGAAAAAGCTTTTGATAAGATGTCAAGAGAGGTATAATGGTGGACATTGATGAAAAAAGGAGTTTTCATCAAATATATTGGCATAATTAAGGATACGTATAATGGAGTAGCTGCAAATGTCAAAACTTGTGGAGGTATAATAAATGATTTTTCTATCAAAATTGGATTGCATCAAGGATCTGCATTGAGTTCATTCTTATTTTTCATAATGATGGACTAACTTACTAGAGCTATTCAGGATGAGATACCGTAGTGTATGCTATGTGGGAGAGAGGAGATAGAGGAGTAGAGAAAGTTAGCACAGAGATCGAAAATCAAGGAGCGAGAAACGACGCATTGAGCAGACCAGATTGTGCTCCCGGTCGACCGCCCGGTCGACCGGTGGAGGAGGCCGGTCGACCGCCCAGTCGACCGGCGTGCACGAAAGTGCACAGGAAGAAAGCGGTCGACCGTCCGATCGACCGACTGAAATGGCCTAACTCTCGGTTGGGCCCGGTCGACTGGCGCGGTCGACCGTGGCATGGGCCGGTCGACCGACAGGCGCGTTTGGAATTTCCTTTTAGGATTCGGATTCCTTTTCTGGATGGAATCAAATCCAATCTGGGTTTCCTTAAATCCAGGGACTCTGTGGCTATAAAAGAGAGGCTAGAGCCCTCATGTATTGTATTCCAAAAGAATTCCCAAGAATTCCCTCAAGTTCCCCTCTTGTATTAGTTGTATTGATTGTTGAATCAATAAAATCTCGCTCTCCCTTGCCCCGAGGACGTAGGCACGTTTTCGAACCTCGTTAACTTTGTGTGTTGATTGTTTTTTCTCTATTGGTTGCTGTTCTTGTGGTGTTAGTTGTTTCTCCGGCTGCATCGAGTCTCCGCTAGGTGGCCGGATTCCTCAAGGGTGGTTGTTGCGTTCTCCGACCGCTGCGCACAATAAGTGGTATCAGAGCATCCCAGGTTCGTCGTGGGATCATCTGTTGATTCAAGAGCAGCTGTTGCTGATTGGCGGAGATCGTGTGTCGATCTCGGATCAGCGTTGGGACTATTTGTGGGATCGTGTGTCGATCTCAGAACAGTGCGTGAAGTGCTCGAGAAATCAATTTGGAGGAGTAGATTGCTTCAGAAACTCTTCGAGGGTTTCGCGTGGAGGTAAAGATCATGTCTTCATCTAGTTTGTTTTATCTAACTCCGTTTGTTTTCACATTACTTTGAGGAATCAGTTGAGAAGATGGCTGGAGAAAGTACATCTGTGAGATCCATGAATCTACATCCAAGGATTGATGTGGCGAAGTTCAACGGCACGAACAGCTTTGGTATGTGGAGGTGTGAGGTTATGGATGCGCTGACGGCATCAAACCTCGAAGACACTCTACGGTTAGAGAAGAAGCGCGCATCAATGACGGAAGAAGATTGGGACAAGATGAACCGTTCGGCGTGTGGCTTGATCAGATCTTGTCTGACATAAGACATCAAGTATCAGGTGTTGCATGAGACATCTACGAGGCAGTTGTGGAAGATCCTAGAGAAGAAGTATCTGACGAAAAGCATAGAGTCGCGATTGCAGTTGAGGAGTAAGCTCTATGGGGTTTCAGATGCAAAGAGGATGCTCCATCAATGAACACTTGAACCGCTATACGAAGCTTCTTACAGATCTAGTTAATGTGGATGTGGAGACCAGTGAAGAGGATAAGGCGGTAATACTTTTGAACTCTCTTCTTAGGGAAGAGTATGAGACCTTTACTCTTACATTTCTCAATGGAAGGAAATCCCTTAACTACAGTGAGGTGTCGGCTGCTCTTGTGAGTTATGAAGCAAGGAGACAGGACAGGCTGCCTTCTTCGGGAAGCACAACAGCAGAGGCATTGGAGGTAAGAGACATAAGTTCCAATAGGAAGGAAAGAGATGATCGGGGAAGATCGAAGTCCAGATCAGGCTTCAGAAATCTGAAGAAGAATCAGTGTGCCTTGTGCAAGGAACTAGGGCATAGGAAAGCTGAATGTCCGAAGGCCAAAGGTAAGAAGGTGGAGTCAAACACCGAAGTGAATCTCGCACAGGCGAATGGATCGGATGAAGACTCATCGGTATTCTCTCTCTGTTACTACTCCTACTGTTTATAACTCAGATAATGCTGAGTGGATCTTAGATACCAGAGCTACCTATCATGTGTGCTCGAACAGGGCCTGATTTTCTAGTTTTGAGAAGCTAGATGGATGTTACACGGTCATGGGTGATGATCATCCGTGTAATATAGAAGGGATGAGTACAGTCCGTATCAAGATAGATGATGGGACAGTACGAGAATTGAAGGAAGTGAGGTATGTACCTCAACTCAAAAGAAATCTTATCTCTGTTGATGCTTTAGAAGCATTGGGTCTTGTGATATCTGTACGAGATGGTGTTCTCAAGATGATCAAAGGCTCAATGGTGGTGATGAAGGGTGCCCGGGACAATCTCTACTACTTGAAGGATATTACAGTTACAGGTAAGGTGGAGACTTCTACTTCTTCAGATTATGGTTGCACGAAGGTCTGGCAAGTGAAGGTCAGACATGGAGGAGAAAAGTCTTTGCGAGCTCCTGCAAAGAAGGGATCATTGGAAGGTGCTGCTACCAGCAACTTGGAAGGTGAACACAGCGTTCTGGATAAGAAGAAGGTGAAATTCAGTACCAGTACTCACCGCTCAGAAGGTCTTCTTGATTGTGTTCACGTAAGCATTTGAGGACCTGCTAAAACTGCATCGCTTGGAGGTCACAGGTACTTTATCTCTTTTATTGATAGTTTATCTAGGAATTGTTGGATATATCCCATGAGACAAAGGTGTGAAGCCCTAGATATGTTGGTGAAGTGGAGAGGAAGAATGGAGAAGCAGATTGGTAGGAAGATCAAGGAGCTACAGATTGGTAATGTTGGAAGAGACATGAACCAATTCCTACGATTTGGCCAGAACACCGGTATTGCTACTCACTTCACGAAAGGTATAAATGGGTTGGCTAGAGATGTAAACCGTTCCTTGCTGGAGAAGGTTCGGTGGTTATTGTCTAATGCAAGATTAGACAAATCGTTTTGGGCTAAGGCGATTGTGTATGCAAGCCATCTCATAAATGGATCGACTGCGATAAGAGGTAAAGCTCCATTGAAAATTTGGTCTAGGAAAGCTGCTCAAAATCATGGTTTGCTACGGGAATTTGAAAGTCCGACCTACTTCAGTGCCAAGGATGGCAAGGTGAATCCGCGAGCAAAGAGGTTTATGTTTTTGGGTGTCAAAAGGAATGGCTATAGTTGTGGGACCCTAAAAAAAAGAAGATCGTGTTGAGTAGGCATGTCACATTTGATGAGACTTCAGTATTGAAGTCTACCGTCTCTCAGAAGGTGGAGAGGACGGAGACCAAGGAAGTATCGTAGTGGGTGAAGGTTGATGCTACTCCACCATCTCCAGTTGGTTCGGCATCAGAGAAGTCTTCACCGGATGTGACACCGGGTGGAGATCATGTAGCCAGGGTTGACGCTGAACAGGTTGAAGACATTAATCAGAATGTCGAGTTGTTTGCAGCCATTAGAACCAAGGTAAAATCACATTCATGGGTAAAGAAGTATGAATCTCAAGCTTGTAATCACGACAAGCTCAAGTTGAAGGCCATTGTTCTTCATGATGGTCGTGAGGAGGTTCATATGACTCAGCCAGATTGGTTCGCTATTGAGATCCAGGTACAAGTGCTTGAGCTTGATGGAGCTCATTTGAATGAACTACGGTTGGCTTGATCCTTTGGGCAAGGTACGTAGGCAGCCGTAATGGCTCAGACAAATTTGGTGATGCACTCGAGAAGCTGATTGGAACTTCACGTAGAGGTGGAGAGACTTCACGTAGAGGTGAAGTGTTGTGGCTAGTTGGACTTCACGTAGAGGTGAGGTGTTGTGATCTCGATGAACAGGTTGATCTTCTGGTGAGAAGATGGTTGAGCTGGCATAGGAGGGGTGTGCATCCAGTTGTTGAAGTCGATGATGGTATTCAGTGTGCTCAACTCGGACTTGGTTGGACCGTCAGCTGAAGACATGTAGATAGATAGAGCTAGTCAATTGGAGAGTCAGTGTAGGCTCATGATGAGTTCTTCATGAGGTCATGTAGTTCTGAGTTGGAGACACATTCAGTGATCGGCATGTATGAAAGTTCTCCTAAGGTGAAGTGTAGGGAAGACATTGTTGGCCCAAAAGGTTACACTCTCCATTTGTTTAGAGTTTTGATGATAACAAAACAAATAAGAGCTATTTGGTACTAATAAGTTTGTTCAAGATAAGTTTCAGGTTTGTACCATGTTTGGAGGCCATTGCTTAGCTTTTGCAAGAAATTCTAAGTTCATGGAGTAAAGAAGGCTTATGGCACATCAAGGAAGGAACATAGAAGAGAAGGCTCTAGCTAGGCTTTGCATGGCTCAAGATTTCAAGATTGCTCAAGAGAATTCATTAGACTTGTTTTTAGTTTTAATAGTTTTGTTAAAGAATAATGAATAAGTTTGAAGCTCTATCACACACGTTTTTGCTCACATCTTATTTCCAAAAATATTCCCTATATATATATAAAAATTATTTTAACTTAAAGCCTTTTGATTACAAACTCATTTTGTGTATTATACATGTTTCAAATAAAAACTATCTTGTTAGATTTCAAATCCCCTTCAAAATTCTTGCTCAGTTTTGATTTTTGGCCTGAGCCGGTCGACCGACCGGTCGACCGCCACTAGTCAGGTCAGATCAGCCGACTAACCCAGTCGACTAGATTTCTGGCAGTTTTGGTGCATATCCGTGTGTACGTTTCCCAGTCGACCGGGCGGTCTCGGTCGACCGAGCGGCTGGCCGACTGAAATGGTGTCACTCTCTGTTTGTTTCGGCCGACCGGGCGGCCGACCGAGAGCCTGCAACGGTCACTTTATTTGAATTCTGGTCGACCGACCGGTCGACCGAGAGAGCCGTTTCAGCTATAACAGCTAGTTTTTAAACACGTTTTAAATTTGTCTTTTTC
Source organism: Agave tequilana (assembly GCA_038442645.1). NCBI lineage: Eukaryota > Viridiplantae > Streptophyta > Magnoliopsida > Asparagales > Asparagaceae > Agave > Agave tequilana. The sequence goes on along the minus strand of JAVJIF010012742.1, from coordinate 35,354 downwards.
TTCTCTAAACGTGTTTAAATGGTATTTTCTGGGTCTAATACTTCCTAATTAGCATTATGAGGGTTTACTCTTTAATCCCTAGCCCTCTCCTATAAATAGGGGTGATTAGGGAGAGGTTTTTCACAACAAGCATTTACAAAAAGTTTCAAAAGTTTTCTAAGGCATTCAAAAGAGTTTGGTCCTTGGTTTTTGTGCTGAAGAATCCCTCATCACTGAAGTTTTATTTTCTAAACTCTCTCAAGTTCATTTCCTTTTTCCACTTACAATATTTGAGCTTCAATTCTAACCATTATTCTACAGGGTTCTTGTAAGGGAAAGAGGTTTTTGCAAAAGAAAGTTTGTGGTCTTTTGATCACCAAGAGAGAACTTGTACTTGAAATTGTGGAGTTGGGTACTCCGGTGTAGTTGTACTATTTGTGAAGTTAGTAGTTAGAAATCCTTCTGGGTGAAGGCGGGGACGTAGAGCTGGGTGCTCGAACCTCGGAAAAATTCTTGGTGTTTGCGTTTGGTTTACTTGCTCTTATCTCTTGCACTATATTCTTGCTTCAATTATTTGCTTAAATTACTTACTTCAATTACTTGGTCTATTTTCATTCATTGCCTTATTCACTTGTTGCATTTTCATATTGTCAATCAAATACTCATACAATAAGATTGCATTGCGCACCTCAAACTCTTATCAAGAGGAATCACGAGGAAGAAGTTCAGGGCCCTTCACGGGGTATTCGGCTTCTAGTCTTGTTTTGGGTTTATTGTTGCATCATAATTTTTATTGTGCATTGATTAGCATAATCACCTATTCACCCCCCCTCTAGGTGATTTTCAATTGGTATCAGAGCTTGGACTCTAGGTTTGGCTTAACATCTTTAGAGAGATCCTTAAATTTTGCTAATCAACATTTGCATTCATCCATTCATTCACTAGTAAATATGGCCGATAACATCAAAACCCCTCCTAAATTTGATGGACTTAATTTCCCTATTTGGAAGGTTAGGATGACTATTTTCTTACAATCTTTAGTTAGCTTAGTTGTAAAATCTTTGACCAAACCCTATGTTAGACCCGATAGTGATGAAAGCACTTGGTCCGACTTTACCTTTAGAGAATATGAGGCTAACTCTAAGGCCCAAAATTCCCTCCTAACCGCCTTGAATGAGGATGACCTTACACGGGTAATACATTACCAATCCGCCTATGAGATTTGGCAACATTTGTTGGTCACACACGAGGGGACATCACAAGTAAAGAGAGCTAAGATAGGTCTCTTGAGGTCCCAATATGAAAGCTTTAAAATGATTGATGATGAATCTATTGATTGCATGATTACAAGGTTTACTAAAATTATCAATGCTCTTTCCTCTTTAGGTGATGATATTAGCAATGACCAAAAGGTGCGGAAAGTGATTCGGGCTCTTCCTTCATCATGGGAGATAAAGGCCACCACCTTGAAAGAATTGAATGACAAGGATGAAATGGATCTCATAAGTCTCATTGGAAACTTAAAGACTCATGAGATAGAAAAGAAGGCAAGAGAAGAAGCGGCTCCTCAAAAGAAGAAATCCATAGACTTCAAGTCTTCCTCCACTCTTGATGACGAAGAAGAAGAAGAAGAAGAAGAAGAAGAAGATGAGGAGCTCTCCCTTCTTGTGCGAAACGTGAAGAGAATGTATCGTAAGAACAAACTCAACTTTAGAAGAAAGTTTGAAGGAAAAGAGGAGAGAAGAATCATTTGCTATAATTGCCGAAAGCCCGGACACATCATGGCGGATTGCCCAGATTTCAAGAAGAAGATGACTTCCTCCTTCAAGCCAAAGAAGCCGGTCGAAAAGAAAGCCTACAAAGCCATATGGGATTCGGAAAGCGAATCCGAAGACGAGGTGGACACGGCGAACATGTGCTTCATGGCAAACACACCAAAGGTAACCCCACAACCCCTTGATGAAGAAGATGAATTAAGTAAAGAAGTACTTGTACATGCTTTTGTTGAACTTTCGGAGAGTTATGATAATAAAAAGATAGAATGCTCAAAATTGGAAAAAGAAGTTGCTTTTCTTAAAAATCAACTTGCTATTGTTTCTAAAGAAAAGGAAGAAATTTCTTCAAATCTTATTTTTACTCAAAATGAATTTAGTGCTTACAAAGTTGCTTACAAAGCAAAATTTTCAAAGATTGATGATAAAGAAATTTCTTCATTAAAAACTAGAATTGTTGATTTTGAAAAAGTTTTGAAGGATTGTGCTTTCAACACTAAGAAACTTGAGGAAATGTTTTCTAAAAAGCATACTTCTCATGTTAAAGCTTCACATGTCAAAATTCCTCATGCTCACACTACACATAACATTCATGCTAAATCTACACATGCTCACAAGTCACACACTCACTATGCTTTTAAATATGGTAGAGTGTATAGATGCACTTATTGTGGTAAGAATGGACATTTGGCTAAGTTTTTTTATGACCAAATAAATAGAACAAATAATCTTGTATGGGTTCATGATACTAACACTTTAGGACCCAAGAAAATATGGGTACCAAAATCAAGTCCTAAATTATTTGATGTAGGTACATACCAAGGCTCCAAGACGTAAGGAGCGGTGGTACCTTGATAGTGGTTGTTCAAGACACATGACATGGGATATCAACAACTTCACAACCCTATCAAGGTACGTTGAAGGTGGCACCGTCACCTTCGGGGATGACTCCAAGGGCACCATCATCGGTATCGCTAACATTCAAATTGGTGCATCTCCTATTATAGAAAATGTTGTTCTTGTTGATGGTTTAAAACATAACTTGCTTAGTATAAGTCAACTTTGTGATCGTGGACTTAAAGTTGTTTTTGATGACTCTTCTTGCAAGATTTTTGATTGCAAAACCAATGATTGTATTCTCACCGGATTTCGTGATGATAATGTTTATATCATTGACATGCTTAATTTGGATTGTTCTACTAAATGCTTGAATATTTTTGATGAAAATTCTTGGCTTTGGCATAGAAGATTAGGACATGCATCTTTTGACCATCTTTCTAGGATTAATTCTAAGGAATTGGTGAAGGGTATTCCTTACTTGAAGTTTGAGAAAGACCGCATTTGTGGTGCGTGCCAACTTGGGAAACAAACCAAGTCTTCCTTCAAACCAATCAAGGATATCATGTCAACTAGGCCATTAGAATTAATTCATATGGATCTTTTTGGACCAACTAAAACTAAGAGTTTAAATGGTAGTAGATTCGCATTTGTTTTAGTTGATGATTTTTCCCGTTTCACTTGGGTTTTCTTTTTGGAACACAAAGATCAAACTTTTTCTCATTTCAAGGTTTTTCGAAAAAGGGTTGAAAAAGAAAAAGGTTTTTCGATTTTGAAAATAAGGAGTGATAGAGGTGGTGAGTTTGTTAACCAACTCTTCATGACTTATTGTGATGAAAAGGGAATCAAGCATGAAATGTCATGTCCTAGAGCTCCACAACAAAATGGAGTTGTAGAAAGGAAAAATAGAACACTTCAAGAGATGGCTAGAACCATGATAAGTGAATATGACCTCCCTCAATATCTATGGGCCGAGGCCGTAAACACCGCATGCTATATTTCAAATTGTATTTATTTGTGTAAAAATTCTTCCAAAACATCTTTTGAAATGTATCATTCTAGAAAACCTAATGTTTCATATTTCAAAGTTTTTGGATGCAAGTGTTTTGTTTTGAATACTAGAGATAACTTGGGTAAATTTGATGCTAAGGCTTATGAAGCTATCTTTGTTGGATACTCTTCTACTAGTAAAGCTTATAGAGTATTCAATAGATCTTCTCTTACCATTGAAGAATCCATGCATGTTAAATTTGAAGAATCTAATGTGGTTGTTGAGAATGTTGTAGAGATTGACCCATTAGGTGAAGACATGGAGAGACTATCCTTGAAGGACTCACCCGCTCAAGAAGAAAAGCAAGAACCCATTGGTGATGTTCAAGAGGATAAAGAGGAAAGCTCTCAACCACTTCCTGAAGATTGGAGATACGCTACAAATCACCCCAAGGAACTTATTTTAGGTGATGTCTCTAAAGGGTAACAACTCGCTCCAAACTCCATGACTTATGTGGTAACTTTGCATTCATTTCTCATTTTGAACCCAAAAGCATCCTCGAAGCCGAGGCGGACTCATATTGGTTGCTAGCCATGCAAGAGGAACTCAATCAATTTGAGCGCAACTAAGTTTGGCACCTTGTACCTAGGCCTCACGATAGACCAATAATTGGTACTAAGTGGATCTTTAGGAACAAGATGGATGAGTCCGGAAATGTTATTAGGAATAAAGCTAGGTTAGTGGCCCAAGGTTACACTCAAGTTGAAGGAATTGACTTTGAGGAGACCTTTGCACCCGTAGCACGGCTTGAAGCCATACGGATAACACTATCTTTTTGCATCTTTTAAAAATTTTAAACTTTTTCAAATGGATGTGAAAAGTGCATTTTTAAATGGTTTTATTAATGAAGAAGTTTATGTTGAACAACCTCCCGATTTTGTTGATCATGTTCATCCTAATTTTGTTTTTAAACTTGATAAAGCATTGTTTGGATTGAAACAAGCTCCAAGAGCTTGGTATGAAAGGCTTTCTAGCTTTCTCATTTCAAATGATTTTGTTAAAGGCAAATTAGACATAACTCTTTTTACTAAGCATGTTGATAATGACATTTTAATTGTGCAAATTTATGTTGATGATATAATCTTTGATTCTACTAATGAGTTTTTATGCAAGGAGTTTGAAAAGGTTATGCAATGTGAGTTTGAAATATCTTCCATGGGTGAATTGAATTTCTTTCTTGGACTCCAAATCAAGCAATTGCAAGATGGGATATTCATAAGTTAAGCCAAGTATGCAAAGGAACTCGTAAAGAAGTTTGGACTTGAAGGATCAAAAGTTTGCAACACTCCCATGGCAACTACAACCAAGCTTGATAAGGATGACCAAGATAAATGTGTTGATATTAAGTTATATAGAAGCATGATAGGAAGTTTGTTGTATTTGACGGCAAGTAGACATCATGTTTAGTGTGTGTCTTTGTGCTAGATTCCAATCGTGTCCTAAAGAGTCCCATCTTATTGCGGTAAAACGCATCATTCGTTATATTAAGGGCACAATTGGAATGGGTCTTTGGTATCCGAAAACCGGAGATTTCTCAATGACGAGTTATTCAGATGCAGACTATGCGGGTTGTAGAGTAGATAGAAAGAGTACTAGTGGGACATGTCAATTTCTTGGTAATTGTCTTGTTTCATGGTCCTCTAAGAAACAAAATTCCGTAGCTCTCTCAACCGCCGAGGCGGAGTATGTTGCGGCAGGGGCTTGTTGTGCACAAGTCCTTTGGATGAAACATACTCTCCTTGATTATGATTTGCATTATGATCATATAAATTTTTTTTGTGATAATACTAGTACTATTCATATGACCAAGAATGCAAATCAACATAGTAAGACCAAGCACATTGAGATTAGATTTCACTTTCTTAGAGATCATTTTGAGAAAGGTGATATAGATATTGATTATATTTTCACGGATTTGTAACTTGCCGATATTTTCACTAAACCACTTGATTTTGCTAGATTCTCCTTTATTTGTGGTGAACTAAATGTTTGTGTTATTGAATAAAAATATTTTTCTTACCCTTTTTGATGTATGACAAAAAGGGGGAGAATAAGTTTGAGTTTATTATGGTCTTGATTCCAATATAAATTTATATTATTTTTGTTTATACAAAGTGTTTATGATTTCTTGTATGTATTTGAGTTTAGTTTAAGTGTTTTGCAAGTGTTTAATACCTCATGGTTTTTAGTCTCATGGTTTTTGCTTGCATATTACATATTGCAAGTGTTTTTATTTGTTTAATGTAGCATAATTTGAGGGGAGCTTGCACCTCTCTTTTATTTTTTTTAACATAGCCTATTTGTTTTGTCATCATCAAAAAGGGGGAGATTGTTGGCCCAAAAGGTTACACTCTCCACTTGTTTAGAGTTTTGATGATAATAAAACAAATAAGAGCTATTTGGTACTAATAAGTTTGTTCAAGATAAGTTTCAGGTTTGTACCATGTTTGGAGGCCATTGCTTAGCTTTTGCAAGAAATTCTAAGTTCATGAAGTAAAGAAGGCTTATGGCACATCAAGGAAGGAACATAGAAGAGAAGACTCTAGCTAGGCTTTGCATGGCTCAAGATTTCAAGATTGCTCAAGAGAATTCATTAGACTTGTTTTTAGTTTTAATAGTTTCGTTAAAGAATAATGAATAGGTTTGAAGCTCTATCACACACGTTTTTGCGCACATCTTATTTCCAAAAATATTCCCTATATATATATAAAAATTATTTTAACTTAAAGCCTTTTGATTACAAACTCATTTTGTGTATTATACATGTTTCAAATAAAAACTATCTTGTTAGATTTCAAATCCCCTTCAAAATTCTTGCTCAGTTTTGATTTTTGGCCTGAGCTGGTCGACCGACCGATCGACCGCCACTAGTCAGGTCAGATCAGCCGACCGACCCAGTCGACTGGATTTCTGGCAGTTTTGGTGCATATCCGTGTGCACGTTTTCCGGTCGACCGGGCGGACGACCGAAGCCCTTCGGTCGACCGAGCGGCTGGCCGACTGAAATGGTGTCACTCTCTGTTTGTTTCGGCCGACCGGGCGGTCGATCGAGAGCCTGCAACGGTCACTTTATTTGAACTCCGGTCGACCGACCGGTCGACCGAGAGAGCCGTTTCAGCTATAACGGCTAGTTTTTAAACACGTTTTAAATTTGTCTTTTTCTTCTCTAAACGTGTTTAAATGGTATTTTCTGGGTCTAATACTTCCTAATTAGCATTATGAGGGTTTACTCTTTAATCCCTAACCCTCTCCTATAAATAGGGGTGATTAGGGAGAGGTTTTTCACAATAAGCATTTACAAAAAGTTTCAAAAGTTTTCTAAGGCATTCAAAAGAGTTTGGTCCTTAGTTTTTGTGCTGAAGAATTCCTCATTACTGAAGTTTTATTTTCTAAACTCTCTCAAGTTCATTTCCTTTTTCCACTTACAATATTTGAGCTTCAATTCTAACCATTATTCTACAGGGTTCTTGTAAGGGAAAGAGGTTTTTGCAAAAGAAAGTTTGTGGTCTTTTGATCACCAAGAGAGAACTTGTACTTGAAATTGTGGAGTTGGGTACTCCGGTGTAGTTGTAACTATTTGTGAAGTTAGTAGTTAGAAATCCTTCTGGGTGAAGGCGGGGACGTAGAGCAGGGTGCTCGAACCTCGGAAAAATTCTTGGTGTTTGCGTTTGGTTTACTTGCTCTTATCTCTTGCACTATATTCTTGCTTCAATTATTTGCTTGAATTACTTACTTCAATTACTTGGTCTATTTTCATTCATTGCTTTATTCACTTGTTGCATTTTCATATTGTCAATCAAATACTCATACAACAAGATTGCATTGTGCATCTCAAACTCTTATCAAGAGGAATCACGAGGAAGAAGTTCAAAGCCATTCACGGGGTATTCGGCTTCTAGTCTTGTTTTGGGTTGATTGTTGCATCATAATTTTTTATTGTGCATTGATTAGCATAATCACCTATTCACCCCCCTAGGTGATTTTCAGACTTGTGTGGTGCATTCCAGTTTCATAGCTGAGCTACGGATTCCAAGCCGAGATCGTGTGTCGATTTCGCCGAGATCGTGTGCCGATTTTGTCCGGAGCGCGCAAGCCGAGATCGTGTGTCGATTTCGCCAAGATCGTGTGTCGATTTTGCCAGGTGATAGACTGGAGTTCGTTGGAGATCGGCTCAGATTTGGAAAATCTTCACCGAGATGGAGAATTGTAGAGAGAGGAGATAGAGGAGTAGAGGAAGTTAGCACAGAGATCGGAAATCAAGGAGCGAGAAACGGCGCATTGAGCAGACCAGATTGTGCTCCCGGTCGATCGCCTGGTCGACCGGTGGAGGAGGCCGGTCGACCGCCCGGTCGACCGGCGTGCACGAAAGTGCACAGGAAGAAAGCGGTCGACTGTCCGGTCGACCGACTGAAATGACCTAACTCTCGGTTGGGCCCGGTCGACCGGCGCGGTCGACCGTGGCATGGGTCGGTCGACTAGCCGGTCGACCGACAGGCACGTTTGGAATTTCCTTTTAGGATTCAGATTCCTTTTCTGGATGGAATCAAATCAAATCTGGGTGTCCTTAAATACAGGGACTCTGTGGCTATAAAAGAGAGGCTAGAGCAATAATGTATTGTATCCCAAAAGAATTCTCAAGAATTCTCTCAAGTTTCCCTCTTGTATTAGTTGTATTGATTGTTGAATCAATAAAATCTCGCTCTCACTTGCCCCGAGGACGTAGGCACGTTGCCGAACTCGTTAAATTTGCGTGTTGATTACTTTTCTCTATTGGTTGCTGTTCTTGTTGTGTTGGTTGTTTCTCTGACTGCATCAAGTCTCCGCCAGGTGGGCGAATTCCTCAAGGGTGGTTGTTGTGTTCCTCGCCGCTGCGCACAACGTGCTATTTGCTGATAATAATGTTACGGATAAGACTGCCATGAGGTTTGCAAAAAGACAACGAAATTCTCTAAAAGGGGAATTTTGAGTCCTTTAGGGTCCCATACAGTAAGCTGAGGCCCATGCTATCCCACGTAGGACTTATCCTTAACCCCTGTGTCGAAATTTCAAGGTCGTTCATAATTTAGTTTAGTTAGTTCATCAACTTATCAAGGATCCAAGGGTTACGTAAATGTACGTCTCTCCCCTTCAACTTCTCCTTTGACCTTTCAAGTTACCACTTCGTGTCCTCGATGTTTACAACTAATCTCATCTTCTCGATGTTATTTGATGAGAAAATTGTAAAGGATTTCTGTTGAAAATTGCTAAAGGTTTTGATTGATGCCTTAATCCTCACGTTACTTGTATATAGAGTTAGAGATAATTAATTGACAAGTGGCCGGAAAGGGTTGAGGTTGCTAAATTTCAATTCTCACGGATGAGAGAGGAGTTTGCTGCATTATTTTGAATTAGATTGTGGGATCATTTGAATCTTAAGGAAACAGAGAAAAGTACACCTGAGGTTGATGGTTGCTATAATTAAGACTTTGTAGAGTCATTATGCAACTTTTTCTCTCAAATACTGCTATTGACGATTTCGTTCTAAAGGAAAATGACTTTGTAATAGTAGAAAATGAAGAAATTTATTCTTCGTCAAGCTGAGACTAATTCTGATGATGAGGTTGTTGTTGTTAATGATGGTATAAGACTTACTTTCAAAAAAAAAAGGAATATAAACTGCTTACAAATGTTGATTTGTCCACCATGCCTAACAAGTAACATCTTGAGAAAAGGATAGGGTAAAATACAAGATAAGAAGAAAAATGTGTATACTATAAAAAGACTAGTGCTGATTGCTAGTATAAAGGCGTGTTTGACCAACTGCATGCATTTGGTGTTTTTCATCAAAAATAGCAATAAAATATAGTATTAGCTCGTACATGTTATGGGAGTTTCTAAAAGGTATAGGGTATAGAAATTATTATGCGTATCTGAATTATTAAGATTTGTACTTTTTAACTACGTATGACAAACAACGTATATATTCTCAAATTAAAATGAAAAAGTATCAGTACTATGCCACAGTATTAAGGTTTCTCTTTCTCATGAAAAAAATCTTGGTTTGAATTTCTCAAAACTTCCAACATGACTATCATAAATCTTTTGAAGTTACTGTGCCGATAAAATTATAGAAATCTCTTACCTTATATGTATAATTAACTTGAACCTTTCTAGTTACACCTTGATACCACGCTAATTAATAACAACTATTTTTTTTCCATTATTTTTCGGTGCCCACAATACGGCATGGGCTTTTGCTTTTCTAACTATTGTCTTTATTAATATATTCTTCGATGTACATATTTGGTTGTAATCTTTTTAAATTATACTGATAACAATAAAATCGAAGCTATTGACAAATTAAAAGAGCCATCTGCGATAAATTAAGTATTTTAGCTGAAAAAATTAAAATAATAATGTTTTCATCTAGGTATATTGCAGGACATCCCTTTGTCCGTACTATCACTATTTTGAAGAAACCCTTTCTTCTCTTTAAACAACTAAAAAGACCCTATTTGACTATTGGAGTCACCCTAAAACACCTCATCTATGAAAAAGAAAATGAAAAAGAAGAAAAATAATAATAGTAAGAAGAAGAAGCAGAAGAACAAAAGGAGTTAAAAGATAGAAGAAGATGAAAAGGAGAAAATAAGAAGAAATTAATGAAAAGTAATAATCCATAATTGATCTTAGAAGATTTACTTTTCCAAACTATCACTTCCTTTGAAAATTAAGAACTGCAAATTTAATGATGAAAGACAACACTAAAGTTCATCATGTTTAAGTCATCAACTAACCCCATTTCTTAAGTTGTTATGCTCTATTTTAAAACAAATTAGCATGGTGAAGTTTCAAAATGAATTTAGACAAAAAAAGGCCAATCCATATAATAGAAATAATTATTTATTTATTATTAACAACTTATATTAATATAATAATAGGTTAACTTGTCTTGAATAACACTATTAATACTAATATTTCATATTTAAATTTAGTTTTTTTTTTTTTTTGAAGTTAAACCTTTGTTGACAAGAATTTTGCACCAAAACTTGTGAAGGTTTGGCACCAAATAACGAATTTTTAAATTGGGGTGGGGGGGGGGGGGGGGGGGGGGGGGGGGGGGGTGTTGGGATTTAAATTTTTGTGACCGTGATTTCAATTTGAATGGACATCATGATCGACTTTTTCATTTCCCATGCTGTTACGTTGCAACTTAAATTTCCCTTTTTCCATTCCCATAAAATAAAAGGGGTTGTTTTGCTATTGAAAAACAAAGCAAGGAAAATCATATGGGCTTCTACATGTTAGATTTCAGATGTCTTCAGAGAAAAATGTTCCGAAGTCTGACAGTGCATTGTTCAGCTAAAAAGTTGAGATGGAGGCTGAGTTTTCCCCTCAGCTTTCATAGCAAACAAATAGGCTGAAGGAAAAGAAAATGATATGGGGCCATAGTGTCAGGAGCAAAGAATGAGTTTTCCATCAACTTTTAAGGCAAAAAAACAGTCCTTAAGAAAGACTAAGCAGAAAAGAGATAGGAGAAAACTATATGTTTTCTAATATGTTTTTACTTTCTTACTTTCTAATTTGTTTCCTAGTTTCGAGAGGAAGCTAACATATGAGGCTTATAGACAAGAGGACATCTCATCTTGTACTTGTCCCAAATACAGTAAGTGAACGCTTGTATCTGTAGTCTAATTAAGAGGCACCCACAAAGAAAATGCAAGAGTTTGAAGGGAAAATAACTTTTGCTATCTTTTCCCGTCCACTGAAATTAGCAATGAAATATTCTGATAAAGTGTTTAATTAGAATTCTTGACTACTGTTTTCAAAAGAATTGACCCCCTTTCTAGTCTTTGGACATAACGTAATTCATTAAGCAAGCCATTGTGTACGTCTACATGTCCTCTCGTTGCGCACGTAAACTCTAGCTACCTTATTCCAAGCTCACCAACTGCGTTCAAATTTTAACACTAATTAATAACGTGCAATTTCAGAACTCATGTGCCTATATAAAGGTGGCCATATGCCCTCTCCCTTACTCATCAAATTCAAACTTAGCATCATTCTTTAGCAAAACCCTAGCTAGTGCATGCCAAGGTTACTACTATGGCAACAAAATTTTTGCTCAATTTCTTGGCCCTCTCTCTCCTTGTAGCTCTTAGGGCTGCAACTAGTGCTCCCATACTATCATGCAGCCAAACACCCTACCCTCAAGTTTGCACCTCTCTCATGAGTACAACCTCTCAATTTTCCGAAACCAAAACCACGTCGAGTTTCCGCAATCTAGCCCTTCAAGCAACCATGGAGAGAATTGCACTGACCCATCAGCTAGCGTCGGCCATGGACCTAAGCTCACTCGATGAGAGAGCCAAGGCTGCATGGGCTGATTGCTTGGTGCTCTGTGAGGATACCATTAGCCTTATCAACCGCTCAATGGCCGCATCTTCTTCTCATGAGGACTCTCAAACGTGGGTCAGTGCCGCGATTGCGAACCATGAAACATGCAAGAACGGTTTCATTGAGCTCAACTCATCCTTACACTTGCCAAATTCACCATTCATGACCAACAACATATCCGAGTCCCTTAGCAACTCTCTTGCCATTAACAAGGCCATGGCCCCGGTTAGCTCTCTCGGCAACCGTAAATTGCTCTCCGATGGATTCCCATCGTGGGTCTCTGCAGCTGACCGTAAACTTCTTCAATCTTCGAGCATAAAAGCCAACCTTGTTGTAGCTCAAGATGGTTCGGGAAATTACAAGACCATATCGGAAGCTGTTGCAGCCTCTAGCAGGCTAATTGGTGGTTCAAGATTTGTGATCCATGTTAAGGCTGGAACTTACAATGAGAACGTTCAGATCAAAACAAAGAATCTGATGTTGATCGGCGATGGAATTGGCGCTACTGTTGTTACGGGCAGCAAGAATGTGCAAGATGGTTCTACTACTTTCAATTCGGCAACAGTTGGTAAGCTTAAATTTAGCTAATAATAAATACATGGGACTCATAAAGTATCTCTTTTGCTACATGCTAGCAAGATGAAAGATATTGTTGTGTTGCATATGACTTTATTTCTCTTCTAGAAAACTATAAAATTCCAAGTAGTTTTGGGACTCGGCAACGAACTATTTGAATCAGATTGATATCGCCCTTTTTTAGATCTTTTGAAGCATTCTTTTTTTTCTTCTTAAATGTTGCTTTCATGAAAACAACTACGTACATATTACGGCAAAATTACCTACAGCCCCTAGATTGAAATCACTTATTTTAAATTAAGCATTCTTTTTGCAGTTATGAAATTGATCAGTTTGAATAAAGATTTTTTTTTTTTTTTGCTGGTCTTCTATTTCAACGTTAACTATTAATCCGCATACTAATTTGGACTGCAATCTTCCTCAGCTGTCACGGGCAGCGGGTTCATAGCACAAGACATGACATTTCAAAATACGGCCGGCCCACAGAAGCACCAGGCCGTCGCTCTCCGATCAGGCTCTGACCTCTCTGTCTTCTACCGCTGCAGCTTCAAAGGCTACCAGGACACCCTCTACGTCTACTCCCAACGTCAATTCTACCGTAACTGCGACATCTATGGTACCGTTGACTTCATCTTCGGTGACGCCGTCGTCGTCTTCCAAAACTGCAACATGTACCTCAGAAAACCTTTATCCGGTCAACAAAACACCGTTACCGCCCAAGGCCGGTCTGACCCCAACGAGAACACGGGCATCTCGATCCATGACTCGAACATCGCGGCTGCTGAGAGCCTGGGGTCGACCCGGTCGTACCTCGGCCGGCCGTGGCACGCGTATTCGAGGACGGTGGTCATGAAATCGACAATCGGGGGTGCGATCGCTCCTGCGGGCTGGCTCGAGTGGAGTGGGAACTTTGCGCTGAGCACTTTGTACTACGGAGAATACATGAATACGGGGGCTGGAGCTGGGACTGGTGGTCGAGTCAAGTGGCCTGGGTACCATGTTATGAGTGCATCTGATGCGGCCAAATTCACTGTTGGGAGTTTCTTGGGGGGAGGCTCTTGGATCTCTGCAGCTGGGGTGCCCTTCACAGCTGGGCTCTAAGATCATCATCAAGATTATAAATCTTAAAGCATAATATTCTTAATTATTTTGATAGTCTGTTTAAAGATAGCAAGGTAGTGAATAGAATTATGTTCATAAAAAGGGTAGGATGAAAGGGTAATTAGCTTGGTTTGTTTGGTGTCATTCTTTTTCCATGCAAGAAATTATGTGAGTAGAGATGATGTAAGTTGGTTGTATTTAATTCAATGATATTATTAGTTAAATGAACTCGTTGAAATTTTACTAATTTTCTTTGTCAATTTTAATATATTTTTATTAGAAAAAATGTTGAGTGAAATAGAATTAACAAGCTGCAAAAAATTAAATATGAAAAGAAATAATTGCCCCACGTTGGATCAAACTACGGACCTTCAGTATACAAGACTGACGCTCTGCAACAAGGCCATAGGGACTTCCTGTTAATTTATTGTAACAATTTCTAGTAGAATTAATCAATCAGCATGAAGAACAAGATCTCCACACTTTGTTGATATAATTTCTTTTTTATTAGCAAGCTGCCAAGACTAAACATATAACAGAAATAGACTGGCTTCTTGAAGGAAAGCCAAAGAACATGCGAGGTTGATGAAGTACACAGATTCATGTCATCCAACTAGAGTTAGACTCTAGAATTGTATCTTGTAAATGGCCAGAAGCACAACTAGTAAGATGCCAATGAATCTTTTGCAGGAGGATGACACTGATACTCCATGGATCCTTCTTTAGGTACATGTTTGATTCCAAGAGAGCTATGACTCCAATTGTGCTCTTGTCCTTCGCTTAGTTAGCAGAAAAGATTATTGTTGTCTTGGAGTATTTCTTATCTGCAATTAGTTAGTGAAAGAGATGTCAAAGGGTTCGGTTTGCTAAAGGGATAAGAAGAGGTACTTCTTTTGTAACGCCCCGATCCCGGCGATACGGGGACGTCACTGCAACGTATATACGTAGGTCAGAACTACCCTCCCGTATATACGCTAAGCATCAGTACAAAAAAGAATCAGAGTACGGAAGCAATTGGTGCATTATACATTCCAACACATATATATATACATCACAGATATGCGCAAATGCGAGAGTACAAGAGATATACATATGTGAATGGTACAAAAGGGAGCTCACATACAGATATACAAGGAAAAATGCAAGAGTAAATAGAAATAGGGTACTCACGAGTTTGCTAAGGAAAAACTCGAGAGGCACAAAGGGGGTCTGGAAGGATGTGGCTCTGGACTGTCGTCTGGAGATCCACGCTACCGCTGCGCCACTCTGAGCAGTAACGGGGGAAATCCATACGCTCCGGGCTCCATGACCTGGACATAAGAATCCAGGGGAGTCAGTGAAACTCCCCAGGCGAGTATGATATGATGCCAGGTGGCGAGCCAGGATGAGTACAAGTGTCAAGTACAGAAGACAGGAGGGTTAGAACACAAGTGAAATGTATATGAACAAGTATAACATAATATCCATAAAACAGGAAATCCAGGATAAAGCAGATCATGAGCAAAAGTGATTGTATACGCTTAGGTCACGGTCCCATGAGACTAGTACATCGAAGGAATAATCCAAACAAGGAAACCCTCATCTATATACCTTTATCTCATGCCACAGAAATATCCAAGCGTATAGAATCAGAGATGCAAATCGTATGATAGTCATAACGGGGATGCATAATAAGTACAACATAAATCCAAAGCAGGAACAAGTAATAGTTAAGACCGGAATCATCACTGGAATCAAGGAAATCATGATAAGTATCACAACTGGAAACATGACTGGAATATCAAGAATCATAACAATACCCATGACAGTATCAATTATTAATATTATTATTATTATCACTCGTCTGACCCATATATCTAGGTATGTGACCTGGTGTACGGCCAACCCACATACATCCATATATAAGCAAGCCAAGGGTGTTAACGGAAGCCGATGGAGAACTGATAGTCTTTCTTATAGTAGTTCCATACCCCTGGAACCGGTAGGTATAATCAGTAATATCAAAACACTTCCACCATTGTATATATATATATGTATATATATATATATACTTTAATTCCATCACTATAAGCAAGGTATCATTCCGGCATCCATCACTTCCTCCCATTCCCCGTGCAAGTTGTCCCTTTTTATAGCTTATTAATATAATTATCAGATTATGGGAATGAGTAGGATCATAACTGTAATCATAACGGTAATACATAACTGTAATCAGGTACTACACTCCCATTATCGTGATAATTATAAGAATCGGTGTACCATGCTTGGTGTCAAGAGATAGCATGATAAGCGGTGATGTATATCAAGTAACGTGCATACCAAGAGATTGATAACAGTCAGGTAAGCCAGGTCATGACAAGAGGGTCTGGTCAAATAATAGCATGTCAGGTGGTCAGGTGGTAATATACCAGATGTCAGGTGATATACATGTGGTAAAAGGTAGCATACAACTAACAAGTCTAAAGTAATGGTATGACAAGTGGTAATATAGAAGAAAGCTGGAATCCAACGACCACGAAGGGTCGGCCACGCATAATATACAAAGTAGTGAAAGACATGAAAACATGAAATGGAAATATGAGTTGAAATACTTGTCGAACCAACGAAATAGGAAAACTCAAATGACAGCGAGAGCAAGTGAGATTACTCGCATACAAGAAAGTAGCGAGTGAGAATACTCGCCTAAACCTCAAAGCGCCGAAAGATCCGAAATCCACGAAATCCGGGGCACGCCATAAACTATGATATATATATGTAGAGTGAAGAGGAGAGAGGAAGAGAGAAGTGAAGATGATGTTAGTCAAGATACAAGTCAAGAAGTATAATATACAACATATAACCCAAGTATAAGATCCAAGTTTGAGAAGGTAAATAACTGTAACAAACAGACAGAATTAGTCGACTAGGGTAGGATGAGTAGTCGACTAATAAAGGGTTAGTCGACTAACAGTCTGGTATAGTCGACTAATACTGGGTTCCAGAGAGTTGATATTCAGATTCAGGAAAAGTTAGTCGACTAGGGTCATAGGGGTAGTCGACTAACAGACATGACAAGTCGACTGATAGTTAGGCTAAGTCGACTAATACTGTGATACAGAGAGTTAAGGTTTCTGGTCCAGGAAGGGTTAGTCGACTAGGGTCAAGGGTGTAGTCGACTAAGGGCCTCTAGTCGACTAGGAGCTAAGGTAAGTCGACTAATACTGTGTTTCCAGAAAAGGTCAGGTTTCAGCTAAGGGTTTCTAGTCGACTAATCTATAGGTCTAGTCGACTAATCGACTGGAAACAGCAAACAGAACAGATTTCCTAGGGTTTGGGTTTGATGGCTAAATAAGCATGGATTGAAGTCATAATTGAACATGATATGAATACACATGTATACTAAGAATAGACTAAGTCTAAATGAGTAAGATCACTCACCAAAGAGAGTGATTGGTCTCCATGAGGTGAGGGAGTGATGGTGGTGGTGATTGAAGTTGATGATGAAGAAGATGGTGGAGTCCTTTGGTGTTGTTGAAGACCTTGTGGTGGTTTCCATGGAGATGAAGACCTAGGTGATGCCTTGGGAGTTGGTGGTTGTTGTTGTGGTGATGGAGATGAAGAGGAGTTAAAGGAGGTTAGGGTTTTGGTGGAGAAGAGAAGAGAAGAGAAGAGAAGAAAGAGAAAGTTGAAGTGAGAATGAATTAAAGAAAAGAGAGGAAAAGTATTTATATGTTTTGGATTTTATGAAGGAGATGCAAATCCAATGGAAGTGAGGGGGTTTTGTGTAAAAAGGGGGAGGGTGAGGTGTCCCTCACTTGGCCACTTGGCCGGCCATGGGGGAGAGAGAGAATGAGTGGGATTTAAAAAGGGAGTAGGTGAAAGTGAGTGGGATTATGTGGAAAATTGGAATTATTGGAAAATTGGAAAAGTTTTGGTTAGTGGAGGAAGGAAAGAAATAAAGGAAAAGGAAAAATGGAAAAGAAATTATAATGAGAAGATGTTTTCTTGGGAAGGAGATGAAAAATAATGGAAGTGGCGGATTCCCGGGATTCAGTTGCGGATGCGGAAGTCTTTCGGGAAAAATACCGGAATCGTCCGAAATTCAAGTATCTCGGAACGACCCGAAATAATTACCAAAAATCAATAATAATATATAAAGACCAATAGTGAAATCCGTTTGAAGAAATACTTTATAGTTTTGAAACTAAAAATCCCGGAACCAGTTATCTACCGACTCCGATGGAATTTTCATAAAATCATAAAATCCTCAGAAAAAGCATGTAGGTAAGAAATGTGATTCTAAGAAATAAAGTCTAAAGAATCATCATGAAATTCCAAACTGTTTGAGAATTAAAAATCCAGGAATCGGTCAGCGGCACTGGCCGACACCGGTTTTGAAGACTTTCATTTTAATTCCAGAAAAATCTAGAAAATCATAGAAAATATATAATATTGGAAAATGACATTTAAAACTAAAATCGGTCAATTTTAATTATCAGAATGTCTAAATCGAGTAATACTCTAGGATCGGGCCTTCGGTTCAGACTAGGGCTGACTCCGAATCCACGAATCCAAATCCAAGACAAAACAGTCATAAAAGGAATTCATAATACAGAATAAATACAGGAAACAAATCGAAAAAATACGACCGAAAATCTGAATACGCAACTAAGTACGTATTCCGGGAACGGGGTATTACAATCCACCCACCTTACAAAAATTGCGTCCTCGCAATTTCGTTAAGGGGCAAATTGAATACAAAGGGGACAGCGGTGGAATTTATACCAATTAAGATATGTAGTACTAATGGTAGGGCTCTCAAGTCAACTAAATAATAATCATACTCTGCATTTCCGGCTGATGATGTCGTGGCTGTGTAATAAATCTTTAGAATAATGCTGAATAATACGATTGATGTCGTGGCTGTGAAATAAGTGAATACTGATGATGTCGTGGCTGTGTAATAAAGAAAACCCTGGAAATCCTGAGCATAATAAAGAAGACCGATAATTAAGAATCCCGACTGCTGTCTTCTGAAAGATAGCCAGATCAAGATCGATCTGGAGAATACCAAGCTTCATCAAGTTGGCCGAAGAGATCACATAAGAGCTTCATTCTGAACCAGCCACTACCTCTCTAGTCTAGTCATATCTTAAGATAGTATAAGGCTTCATAAAACCAAAACATAAAACCAAAACAGGGAAAGGATAGGAGGAATTTGGAATCAAGGAAAGATAGTCAAGGAGGGATTTGAAATCAAAGGAAAGATAGTCAAGAAATAGATAACCCTGCACTTGCAGTTGGAATGTATAACCAAGACTCATGTATTCCAGTTGCAAATCTCTTTACCATTGATTTGCCTTCTGGACGTACTGAAGAGGTTAGAGCCTAAGCTCTGATACCAACCTGTAACGCCCCGATCCCGGCGATACGGGGACGTCACTGCAACGTATATACGTAGGTCAGAACTACCCTCCCGTATATACGCTAAGCATCAGTACAAACAAGAATCAGAGTACGGAAGCAATTGGTGCATTATACATTCCAACACATATATATATACATCACAGATATGCGCAAATGCGAGAGTACAAGAGATATACATATGTGAATGGTACAAAAGGGAGCTCACATACAGATATACAAGGAAAAATGCAAGAGTAAATAGAAATAGGGTACTCACGAGTTTGCTAAGGAAAAACTCGAGAGGCACAAAGGGGGTCTGGAAGGATGTGGCTCTGGACTGTCGTCTGGAGATCCACGCTACCGCTGCGCCACTCTGAGCAGTAACGGGGGAAATCCATACGCTCCGGGCTCCATGACCTGGACATAAGAATCCAGGGGAGTCAGTGAAACTCCCCAGGCGAGTATGATATGATGCCAGGTGGCGAGCCAGGATGAGTACAAGTGTCAAGTACAGAAGACAGGAGGGTTAGAACACAAGTGAAATGTATATGAACAAGTATAACATAATATCCATAAAACAGGAAATCCAGGATAAAGCAGATCATGAGCAAAAGTGATTGTATACGCTTAGGTCACGGTCCCATGAGACTAGTACATCGAAGGAATAATCCAAACAAGGAAACCCTCATCTATATACCTTTATCTCATGCCACAGAAATATCCAAGCGTATAGAATCAGAGATGCAAATCGTATGATAGTCATAACGGGGATGCATAATAAGTACAACATAAATCCAAAGCAGGAACAAGTAATAGTTAAGACCGGAATCATCACTGGAATCAAGGAAATCATGATAAGTATCACAACTGGAAACATGACTGGAATATCAAGAATCATAACAATACCCATGACAGTATCAATTATTAATATTATTATTATTATCACTCGTCTGACCCATATATCTAGGTATGTGACCTGGTGTACGGCCAACCCACATACATCCATATATAAGCAAGCCAAGGGTGTTAACGGAAGCCGATGGAGAACTGATAGTCTTTCTTATAGTAGTTCCATACCCCTGGAACCGGTAGGTATAATCAGTAATATCAAAACACTTCCACCATTGTATATATATATATGTATATATATATATATATACTTTAATTCCATCACTATAAGCAAGGTATCATTCCGGCATCCATCACTTCCTCCCATTCCCCGTGCAAGTTGTCCCTTTTTATAGCTTATTAATATAATTATCAGATTATGGGAATGAGTAGGATCATAACTGTAATCATAACGGTAATACATAACTGTAATCAGGTACTACACTCCCATTATCGTGATAATTATAAGAATCGGTGTACCATGCTTGGTGTCAAGAGATAGCATGATAAGCGGTGATGTATATCAAGTAACGTGCATACCAAGAGATTGATAACAGTCAGGTAAGCCAGGTCATGACAAGAGGGTCTGGTCAAATAATAGCATGTCAGGTGGTCAGGTGGTAATATACCAGATGTCAGGTGATATACATGTGGTAAAAGGTAGCATACAACTAACAAGTCTAAAGTAATGGTATGACAAGTGGTAATATAGAAGAAAGCCGGAATCCAACGACCACGAAGGGTCGGCCACGCATAATATACAAAGTAGTGAAAGACATGTAAACATGAAATGGAAATATGAGTTGAAATACTTGTCGAACCAACGAAATAGGAAAACTCAAATGACAGCGAGAGCAAGTGAGATTACTCGCATACAAGAAAGTAGCGAGTGAGAATACTCGCCTAAACCTCAAAGCGCCGAAAGATCCGAAATCCACGAAATCCGGGGCACGCCATAAACTATGATATATATGTAGAGTGAAGAGGAGAGAGGAAGAGAGAAGTGAAGATGATGTTAGTCAAGATACAAGTCAAGAAGTATAATATACAACATATAACCCAAGTATAAGATCCAAGTTTGAGAAGGTAAATAACTGTAACAAACAGACAGAATTAGTCGACTAGGGTAGGATGAGTAGTCGACTAATAAAGGGGTTAGTCGACTAACAGTCTGGTATAGTCGACTAATACTGGGTTCCAGAGAGTTGATATTCAGATTCAGGAAAAGTTAGTCGACTAGGGTCATAGGGGTAGTCGACTAACAGACATGACAAGTCGACTGATAGTTAGGCTAAGTCGACTAATACTGTGATACAGAGAGTTAAGGTTTCTGGTCCAGGAAGGGTTAGTCGACTAGGGTCAAGGGTGTAGTCGACTAAGGGCCTCTAGTCGACTAGGAGCTAAGGTAAGTCGACTAATACTGTGTTTCCAGAAAAGGTCAGGTTTCAGCTAAGGGTTTCTAGTCGACTAATCTATAGGTCTAGTCGACTAATCGACTGGAAACAGCAAACAGAACAGATTTCCTAGGGTTTGGGTTTGATGGCTAAATAAGCATGGATTGAAGTCATAATTGAACATGATATGAATACACATGTATACTAAGAATAGACTAAGTCTAAATGAGTAAGATCACTCACCAAAGAGAGTGATTGGTCTCCATGAGGTGAGGGAGTGATGGTGGTGGTGATTGAAGTTGATGATGAAGAAGATGGTGGAGTCCTTTGGTGTTGTTGAAGACCTTGTGGTGGTTTCCATGGAGATGAAGACCTAGGTGATGCCTTGGGAGTTGGTGGTTGTTGTTGTGGTGATGGAGATGAAGAGGAGTTAAAGGAGGTTAGGGTTTTGGTGGAGAAGAGAAGAGAAGAGAAGAGAAGAAAGAGAAAGTTGAAGTGAGAATGAATTAAAGAAAAGAGAGGAAAAGTATTTATATGTTTTGGATTTTATGAAGGAGATGCAAATCCAATGGAAGTGAGGGGGTTTTGTGTAAAAAGGGGGAGGGTGAGGTGTCCCTCACTTGGCCACTTGGCCGGCCATGGGGGAGAGAGAGAATGAGTGGGATTTAAAAAGGGAGTAGGTGAAAGTGAGTGGGATTATGTGGAAAATTGGAATTATTGGAAAATTGGAAAAGGTTTTGGTTAGTGGAGGAAGGAAAGAAATAAAGGAAAAGGAAAAATGGAAAAGAAATTATAATGAGAAGATGTTTTCTTGGGAAGGAGATGAAAAATAATGGAAGTGGCGGATTCCCGGGATTCAGTTGCGGATGCGGAAGTCTTTCGGGAAAAATACCGGAATCGTCCGAAATTCAAGTATCTCGGAACGACCCGAAATAATTACCAAAAATCAATAATAATATATAAAGACCAATAGTGAAATCCGTTTGAAGAAATACTTTATAGTTTTGAAACTAAAAATCCCGGAACCAGTTATCTACCGACTCCGATGGAATTTTCATAAAATCATAAAATCCTCAGAAAAAGCATGTAGGTAAGAAATGTGATTCTAAGAAATAAAGTCTAAAAAATCATTATGAAATTCCAAACTGTTTGAGAATTAAAAATCCAGGAATCGGTCAGCGGCACTGGCCGACACCGGTTTTGAAGACTTTCATTTTAATTTCAGAAAAATCTAGAAAATCATAGAAAATATATAATATTGGAAAATGACATTTAAAACTAAAATCGGTCAATTCTAATTATCAGAATGTCTAAATCGAGTAATACTCTAGGATCGGGCCTTCGTTCAGACTAGGGCTGACTCCGAATCCACGAATCCAAATCCAAGACAAAACAGTCATAAAAGGAATTCATAATACAGAATAAATACAGGAAACAAATCGAAAAAATACGACCGAAAATCTGAATACGCAACTAAGTACGTATTCCGGGAACGGGGTATTACATCTTTGATAGGTGTTGCGAAAGGGACTAGAAGTGTGGATAAGTTAGATTATGAACCCCATTTGTGCTCAATCATCCAATTACTCAAGATGAGTTTAATGTGTAATTTAGAGCAGAAGTCAAAAGAAAAGAGCAATAACACTTCTATGATATTCTTAATTCATAGGAGGTGAGTGTGAATTATGATGTATTATCTACAAGGATAAGTAAGAAAACAATACATAATTAATAGAAGTTTAAGCTTTCTCTCTGCCATTACTCCGACAATCACTCTCAAAACTACTTAATAAAACTACACAGGTTCCTATCATTTGAAGAATATTGTTCTCACCGTGTCATTCTTGTAAATGACAACAAAGAATTGGTATAACACAATAACTAATTCTTCGAAGTGGATAATCTTCATGGCTATTCTTTAAGCCTAGGATACCAAACACTAATGCAAAAAGAACATCAAGCATAGTCGTGAGGAAGATAAAAAAAAAAATCAGTAGAAGACACCGATAGTTTAATAAGAATCAACAGTAAAATAATGACTAAGGCATACAAGATGCAATATGTTTTCTTATAGGCTTCATTCAAATTATATTCCGAAAGGTATATTGTATTGGGTTATTAAGAAAGCATAATGTTTATGGAGCTACCACGATGTTCATTAAGTAAGTAAAAAGATTTCAATATTTATGTAACTTACTAACTCGGGTAACCCTAAGCTATATACATGCAGTAGAACGGGTAGTATCCGAATCAAGATTTTACTTCTCTCATGACGTCGATTTCTACAAACAAACATAACAAAACTATTTCTATTTCCATCATCCAACCGTCTTATATCTATCTTTCTAAATCACAACTTACCCATGCTAAAAATCCAAGAACCCACAAAAGAGTAGACTAAAATTTCAAGTCAAGATGAAATCTTCATCATCAATTCCGTACAATCCAACAAAGAAATAAACTCATGAGTTAATTTAAAGAAAACAAAAGAACAATTAGGAGTTATAGAATATCCACTCACACCATCAAGAGTAATAGTCATCATCTAATCAAGAATAAGATATAGATGAATCTAAGTCTGAAATTGAATCCATTTCTAAAATAAAAGATAACCCCCTCACCTCTTTTCTCCTGCTGCCGTCCTAGCACCTGGTCGCGCTCCAACGCCCTCTGATGCCCCTTTGCGCCACCACTGATGCGGTTGTTGTTGCTACTGCACAGATCAAAGAGGGAGAAAGAGTGGAAAGAGTGAGATTGAGAGAGGGAGAGAGTATGTGTAGGGTGAGGGAAATAGAGGGATTTGTTGGGAGTCTGTTGCTTCCGACCACATCATAAGGAAGAGGGGTGGTGGTTCAGATTTTTGGAGAGAAGGAAAAATGGGAAGATAAGGAAGCTGGGCGACACGATCTTCGTGATTTGCGGTCCAGCTATGCTGCCATATCATCCTCACGTTCAAAACTTTACAATGCATCTCTATTAATGCAGGTCATTATGGATAGTGACATATATCTTTGCATGACTATCCCGATAATCAAGAGGGGCGATCCAGGTGGTCACAAGAAATTCATAACATGCAGATCATGAAACTATGAAGATCTAAAATATCCGCACCCATGATGACAGCTTAGGAGGATATAAATACACCTCCATTTCTATCAAGAAAGCAGTTAGCTTCTAATTACTACTAAGAACCCCATTCATACAATATGTAAGTTCACCTAGAGGGGGGTGAATAGGTGATGGCTAATCTAATGGTCACTTAATGCCAAATAATGCGGAAGCTAAAACAATTATGACCTAATTAAATCTTTTACACTAAACACTATGTATAACACAAGAGTGTTGCCGAATCCCTGTGAAGGGCTCTGGACAAACTCCTCTAGATTCTCCTTGAATGGGTTGAGGTGCCGCGTTGGCTCTCTTGGTTGAATACAAGTGTTAGCAACAATCCCACGCAAGTATATAACAATATGAGCACAATATATCAAGCATGTAAATGTAAAGACAATAATTGAATGCAAGATATAAAGGGGATACAGAGAGAGAGAGAGAGAGAGTGAGCAATCGCAAACACAAAGGGTTTGTTTCGAGGTTCGAGCACACTTGCTCTACATCCCCGCCTTCGACACACGAAGGATTTCCACTATGCAAGATCCCAATGGATCTCTCCTCGGTGCCGCAACACCTACAAGCCCTCGGACTCTCTAGTCCCTTACACACCGCAAGCCCACCGGCTCGCCGAGGCCGCACCTCAAACAAGAGTTCGCACCCGAACCCTAAACAACCACGAGCACACTTGCCCGTCTCCTCAAAGAACAAAGAAAAGATTTTTGGTGATCACAACACTTTGATCACCAATAAAAACTCTCACTACAACACTCCTATAAGATGAATAGCTCAATGGATGCTCAAGTGTTAGTGTGAGAAAACAAGGAAAGAATCTTTGGTGGAAACTCAAGAAAATCTCTTTTACACTCTTGATAAACTCTCCTTTTAATTGGAAGTATTGGTTCTAATTTTGTGGAGAAAAACCTCTGGAATGAATGGGAAAAACTGGCTCTAAGAGTCTCCAAAATCTTCATACAAAACAGTCCACAAACCCCCAAATATATAGGCTGTCAAAAACTAGCCGTTGGGGCTTTGTCAGAACTGCCGGTTGACCCGTGCGGTCGACCTCCAACGGTCGGATTTCTGACCGTTGGAGCCACGGTCGATCGCCAGGGTCGACCGACCCACTGGAGCTGAGAGTCCAAGTCTCTGTCGGTCGACCCGTGCGGTCGGCCGAACTTTCCAGAGAGCTCTGCTCTCTGGATCGGCCGACCCGTACGGTCGGCCGTTCTCCAGTGCACAAAGGCGTGCACATCTATGCACGTCGGTCGACCGGTCTGGTCGGCCGACTCCAGTATTAGTCGACTTATAAATGAGTCAAGTCAACTTAACTGAAGCCTGAAACAGTTTTCTGGGATTAAAAAGTTTGTCTTTTTGGCTCAAATAAAATCCCATAAAATACTTAAAAATCTACAAAAATAGTTTAACCAATATACTTTGATATACAAACATGCTTGCAGAAAATCAAGGCATATTATAAAAGATTGGACTATTTTGTAACTTGAAAATATTTGGCTCATGATAAAAACTGTATTTTCCAAAACAATATTTTTCCAAAACATGTTTTTCCAAATCTTCATCAAATACAAAAACAAGATATACTTTTAAGGCATAGTGTGTATGGATATGATCCACTACACAATCATAATGAAATATCTATGTTTTTGTCATAAATCTCTAAACTTGGTTTTGGTTAAAAGATAAGTACATGAGAAACACCAAAAACCAAACTTGTATTTTTCCAAAATGAAAAATCTTTTCTAAACCAAAAATTTTTTTATGAAAACAATTCTATCAAGAGTGTGTGTGCATGGTATACTTGAGCAATCCACCAACTACTCTATCCTTTACATTTTATCTAAAACAAACAAAATCTTATACCTAGACACAAGTCTTCATCTTCTTGAAGTCTTCACTTAAAGGCTTCTCATCTTCTTGACTTGGTCCAAGCTTGATCCAAAAGCTCCTTGGATCACACCGTGCTAGCTACAAATCTTGACATTTTATCCTTTGTTGAGCTATGCACCTACTAAGATCTTGATAATGAATCTGTCACAAATTAAACACAAGATCATTAGTAAACATAACTTCATGAGTTGATCATCATCAAAACTAGGGTGATAGGCCTTTGGGCCAACAATCTCCCCCTTTTTGATGATGACAAAACTCATGGAGTTATATATGCATGGATTAAAGTAAAGCTTCAAAGAAGCTCCCCCTTAACTCATGCATAGACATAAATAATAATATATAACAATGAAGCTCATAAATATGTATGCAAATGTATGACATGTATGCAAATACAACATGTCAAATAATCATAAAACTCATCAAGTTCTTATCTCCATACATTTGCAAAATAAAACATATATGCATATAAACATAAATTCTACTAACATGCATATAAACTCAAAATCTTTCTCCCCCTTTTTGTCAATCATCAACAAAGGGGTCAAAGTAAAATCAAATCAAACAAATTTTTCTCTCCCCCTTTTGTCAAAAACAAAGAGATCAAGAAGGGGTAATACAAATCAATCAATAAAGATTTATATGCGATATACATTCATGAAGAGGAAGACGCTAAGTTAGCTTCCCTACACATATGCATTACATGAAGAAGGGATGACAAGCCCTAACTCACATAACACATATTATGTAATGCATAAGAGGAGATGTGAAGCTCCCCCTACACACGTATATCATATAAAGAAGAGTTGTCAAGCTCCTCAATTTATAATATACTCAACATGAATCTATATGTAAGAGAGATGTTAAGCTCTCCTTGCATATAGGAAATACATATCAAAACATTTAATTTTTTTTAAACAAAATTTTTAAAGGTATCAGAGCTCTTGTAAAACAATCAAATTTTAAGATACCTAATTGAAAATAATCATTATCATATTGATACCAATTGAAATTTAACAAGTATGAAGTTGAAGTATTTTGATATCAATGGTAAACATAATGATCCAAAATTTTTTTATTTTTCATCATAAACTTTGTGCTTTTAAAAATGTGAGCCAATTGTAAGTTAAGCACATGAAAATCATATATATGTATGAGAAATGAGTATACCAAGTGAGATTGATACATACATATATAAGAAAACAAAATATGAGTATATACAAAAGAAGTTCATATTGATACCAATTGAAACGATTCAATGATACCAATTGACATAACAATAAGATCAAGTGTATATCTCATAGCCTACCACCCTTTATATGCTCAAGATAGAAGATTTTCAATGAAGCATACAAGGCATAATCGCCCATCCATCCTCCCATTGAAGGTAGGGGTTTTCAAAAATAGATTTGAGAAATAAGGTTTGTTTGAAAAACTCTACCAAATGAAGAACAATTAACTAGTTAAAATAATTTTTGAAAACTAGTTAAAGATCCTTCAAAAACATGAAATCAAAGCATATGTATTTCATGAATCATACTAAATACACAAAGTTTTACACTCAAGATCGATTAAGCTCATAAAAGTGTTCATGAATCAAAGTCATGACAAAATAAATAAAGTGTGAGTGTTCAAAAGTCATGTAAGTAGCATTTTCATGAAAATGGACATTGAAGCTCAAATCATGAATAACATTTTATAAAACATGAAATTTATTTAAAAAAAATATTACACTTCTAGGCATATGTATGATTTATCCAATCCTAACAATACAAATACATATCCCAAACATAAAAGAGTCTATCAAATGTATTTGCATGAAGGCAAGAGACTCACAGGTATACATATATATTTATTAGATTTGAATTAATAATACATATACATGAAGTAAAGCATAAAGTAGGTAAAACATGTATAAAAGAGAATCATCAAAACTAGTCTATACATATGCATATAGTGGATACAAATGAGCATGAAGTTCAAATGTAAATGAATCAATTTTATACTCACTAAGTGTACATGTATAAAAGCAAGTTTGATACATTCTACATCTAAGCATGTAAATACCACATGAAGCACACAAAAATATGAACATGCTATGAATATGACAAATGAACTAGCATGTACATAAAAAGTAGGAGTTTAGATATTGTTACCAACTCCAAAGCTCCAAAAATGGTGGCCTTTCCACAAAACTCCTTGATAGCGATGCATCCAAAAGTATGTCCATCAAGTCTATTACATCCACTACCAAGGCACCAAATCTCTCACGTCTTGAGAGATCTCTCACCTACATCAAAAACATGGGGTGGGGGTTTTGGTACCCATTTTTGCTTGGGTCTTTGGGGTTAGCTTTGTAAGGCACCCAAACATTTTTATGATTAGCAAAATTAAAATGATCTAATCTATCATAACAATATTTTGCTAAATGGCCTTTGCGGCCACAATGTGTACATATGTACACCTTAGTATGCTAATGTGTAGGAGTGTGATCATGTTATGCAACATAAGCAAATGCATGGTTATGATGTGCATGAATGTGTGGAGTTTGTTTCTTTAAAAACATTGACTCCAACCTAGAATGATTAAAAGCACAAGAGTTCAAAGTGAACTCAAACTATCCATTTTATTTTTCAAATCTTTAATCTCATTAGTGGTGGCATGAAAAGCATGATGAGATAAAGAATCATTTTTCTTTTTCTTTTTAGAAACAAATTCTTTTTCTTTTTCAACAAATTTTCTTTTCAAAGTAATATTTTCTTGAAAAATAACTTCCTTTTGTTTTTCCACCAAATCAATCTTATTTTTCAAAGACATATTCCCTTCACATAAATCATTCAATTTTGCAAGTAAGGAAACATTCTCATTTTTCAAATCTTTATTTTCTTTTTCTAAGCATGCCATTTTATTTTCTAATGAATCTTTTTCATTAAGCATGGCATCAAAATTCTTTTTCAAATTTTTGTTATCTTTTTCTAAACATGCAATGTTAGATCTAAATGTATCATGTTCTACATGCATGCAAGCAATGTTCTTTTTCAAATTATTATTCTTCTTTTTAAGCATGTCATATTTTCAAGCACAAGATGACAAAAGGTAGTAAGCTCATCATATGACATGTCTTCATCATCGGATTCGAAGTTTACCTCAAGGAGGTTATCCCCTTGGACCATGTAGCACGCGTTGAAGGTGTCGCTTCCAACGTCCGAATCACTCCCCGCATAGTATAGATCTTTTTCGCCAAGAGAAGTGATGATGTTCCATACTACAAAAGCCGATTCAACATTAGAAACCCTAGATAAATAATCATCATTTAGGGTTGACTTGATAGCATGAAGGGCTTTTGCATTAGCCTCAAAATTCTTACCATTTGAACAATATGAATCATTAGATATGGCAAGATAAACATGAATGCCTAAGGCCCTGAGGTACAAAGACATCTTAACCTTCCAAATTTGAATGTTAAGAATGTCAAAGGTGGGTGGTGACATGAACTCCATAGTGTGTGTACAAATCTTGTGATTAGCCTATAAATGAGGATCTTTAACTCTAGGTTGTTAGACCCAAATCAGAGTACCAAGCTCTGAAACCAATTATAAGTTCACCTAGAGGGGGGTGAATAGGTGATGGCTAATCTAATGGTCACTTAATGCCAAATAATGCAGAAGCTAAAACAATTATGACCTAATTAAATCTTTTACACTAAACACTATGTATAAACACAAGAGTGTTGCCGAATTCCCTGTGAAGGGCTCTGGACAAACTCCTCTAGATTCTCCTTGAATGGGTTGAGGTGCCGCGTTGGCTCTCTTGGTTGAATACAAGTGTTAGCAACAATCCCACGCAAGTATATAACAATATGAGCACAATATATCAAGCATGTAAATGTAAAGACAATAATTGAATGCAAGATATAAGGGGATACAGAGAGAGAGAGAGTGAGCAATCGCAAACACAAAGGGTTTGTTTCGAGGTTCGAGCACACTTGCTCTACATCCCCGCCTTCGACACACGAAGGATTTCCACTATGCAAGATCCCAATGGATCTCTCCTCGGTGCCGCAACACCTACAAGCCCTCGGACTCTCTAGTCCCTTACACACCGCAAGCCCACCGGCTCGCCGAGGCCGCACCTCAAACAAGAGTTCGCACCCGAACCCTAAACAACCACGAGCACACTTGCCCGTCTCCTCAAAGAACAAAGAAAAGATTTTTGGTGATCACAACACTTTGATCACCAATAAAAACTCTCACTACAACACTCCTATAAGATGAATAGCTCAATGGATGCTCAAGTGTTAGTGTGAGAAAACAAGGAAAGAATCTTTGGTGGAAACTCAAGAAAATCTCTTTTACACTCTTGATAAACTCTCCTTTTAATTGGAAGTATTGGCTCTAATTTTGTGGAGAAAAACCTCTAGAATGAATGGGAAAAACTGGCTCTAAGAGTCTCCAAAATCTTCTTACAAAACAGTCCACAAACCCCAAAATATATAGGCTGTCAAAAACTAGCCGTTGGGGCTTTGTCAGAACTGTCGGTCGACCCGTGCGGTCGACCGCCAACGGTCGGATTTCTGACCGTTGGAGCCACGGTCGACCGCCAGGGTCGACCGACCCACTGGAGCTGAGAGTCCAACTCTCTGTCGGTCGACCCGTGCGGTCGGCCGAACTTTCCAGAGAGCTCTGCTCTCTAGAGCGATCGACCCGTACGGTCGGCCGTTCTCCAGTGCACAAAGGCGTGCACATCTGTGCACGTCGGTCGACCGGTCCGGTCGGCCGACTCCAGTATTAGTCGACTTATAAATGAGGCAAGTCGACTTAACTGAAGCCTGAAACAGTTTTCTGGGATTAAAAAGTTTATCTTTTTGGCTCAAATAAAATCCCATAAAATACTTAAAAATCTACAAAAATAGTTTAACCAATATACTTTGATATACAAACATGCTTGCACAAAATCAAGGCATGTTATAAAAAATTGGACTATTTTTGTAACTTGGAAATATTTGGCTCATGATAAAAACTGTATTTTCCAAAACAATATTTTTCCAAAACATGTTTTTCCAAATCTTCATCAAATACAAAAAACAAGATATACTTTTAAGGCATAGTGTGTATGGATATGATCCACTACACAATCATAATGAAATATCTATGTTTTTGTCATAAATCTCTAAACTTGGTTTTGGTTAAAAGATAAGTACATGAGAAACACCAAAAACCAAACTTGTATTTTTCCAAAATGAAAAATCTTTTCTAAACCAAAAAATCTTTTATGAAAACAATTCTATCAAGAGTGTGTGTGCATGGTATACTTGAGCAATCCACCAACTACTCTATCCTTTACATTTTATCTAAAACAAACAAAATCTTATACCTAGACACAAGTCTTCATCTTCTTGAAGTCTTCACTTGAAGGCTTCTCATCTTCTTGACTTGGTCCAAGCTTGATCCAAAAGCTCCTTGGATCACACCGTGCTAGCTCCAAATCTTGACATTTTATCCTTTGTTGAGCTATGCACCTACTAAGATCTTGATAATGAATCTGTCACTAATTAAACACAAGATCATTAGTAAACATAACTTCATGAGTTGATCATCATCAAAACTAGGGTGATAGGCCTTTGGGACGACTTTTACAAGGTAAGTTCCTCCCTCCAGATTATCATCAATTATTGTTCAAACAATTTGAGAGTTGCTCCCAGGGACATAGGACCGTTACCACGTATGCCGAAGAATTCTATTGGCTTTTCTCTCGCTGCAGATTATTTATAACTGAAGAACAACGA
The DNA here is from genome assembly GCA_038442645.1 of Agave tequilana. NCBI lineage: Eukaryota > Viridiplantae > Streptophyta > Magnoliopsida > Asparagales > Asparagaceae > Agave > Agave tequilana. The sequence goes on along the minus strand of JAVJIF010012742.1, from coordinate 3,195 downwards.
GTACCAAAGTACACTATAACGTTCATGTATTCAATTCTAAAACATGTGCTTTCACAAAACGTGTTCTCCCTTGATGAAGCTCATAACCTTGCATTTGAGGCAGAAGAGATGATGATTTCGACCCCACCTTTCATGTGATCTTATCGGTCGAACGAGACAACGGAGCAGCATCAACAACTACCAATTGAAAAGCAGTCAACCAAGAGAGATTCATCATCGACTGACATGCCTGCAATCAACAATCAGATGAGTGGTTGAGGTATTCAAACTGATGTTACTTTCATTCAGAAACCTCAAGCGGCTGTCAGTCAAGCAAAATCCTTCGATGATAATAATTTGTTGAGAAGCCTACTCTATCTATTCCTAGTCCAAAAGAAGAGAAGCTAAAATTCATATCCATATGCAATCGAGGTGAGTCCTTTGTGGAATTAAAAGAAATAAAGCAAAATCTTGCTTTTAAAGAAGTTCTCATACCACTGAAATTCCCGAGAAGATAGAACCATTATTGAAAAAGTATAAAGGAGTTGTGCGCGACAAGTTTTTTAAATATTACCCCATGAGAGATATTCAGCATCACATTACGTTTATTCTTTATAATTTCGAAGATCCTTTCATGCGAAAGGAGAGTGATAGAGATGAAAGTTTTAAATTCTTCAAATTTGTATCACCTACTATCAGCACATAAATGCAACATATTCTGCAAGGTATGTCAAATTTCATCTCCAATCTTATTTTGAAAGATCTTTTCATGGAAGCAAACCAATAAATTATGGGAGCATCATGCATATGTATGGAAGGATAATAGAGGAACACCAACCAATCACTTTTTCTCAAGCTGGGTTTGCTCAAAATTACATCATTCATGGTTTGATTGATTGGAACTCGAGGATGAGTTCTTTTGAAGAAGAAGTGACTGATATAGGAAGGCAGAGCGAAAATGACACAACACACGCATATGTGTTATATGAGTTCGATAGCTATGTGTGTTATTTGTGCGTAAAAGTTAGTCACTGGTTTGATTCTGTTAGCTCACTCAAGAGACCGTTGACTGTTACATCAAAATGTAACGTACATGTACTGGATCAGGTCGAGACGAGGCTGGTATGCAGGTCATACATTTCATTATGTTGAGTGTGTAAATAACCTAGGGGGGTGAATAGGTGTAAGTGCTAATCTAGATACTAAATGCGCTAAATGCGAAAGCTTAAAACAATTTTGCAATCACACTTAATACAACCAACAAGTGTAGCCGAATTCCCGTGAAGGGATCTGGACTAACTCCTCTTGATCCCCTAGATAAGGGTTGAGGTGCTATATGAAGCTCTTGTGGTTAAGTATAAGTGAGGCACACACAAGCAATCCAAGCATATAATGAATAAGCAATATGAATCAATGCAAAGACAACACAAGAAAATAGATATGAATGATATGAATGATGTGAATGATGCTTTGCACAAAATAAAGAGAGAGAGAGAGAGAGTTAGGAGACAATGGATCAAACACTAACAACAAGATATGTTTCAAGGTTCAAGCCCCTAGCTCTACATCCCCTCCTTCACCACCGTGAAGGATTTCCAATCCACTAACTCCCACCGAGGGAACCCACCGAGGAGGATTTATTACAACACAAGGAGCAACGAACTCCTCTCTCAAACACCGCCTCACAACCGAGGGGTAGGCCCGTAGCCAAACAACAACCAACACCTCTACCAAAGAGGGTTTACAAACCAAACTCCACCTCTCACTAGAGGGAGCAAACCACAAGCCTCAACCTCTACCAAAGAGGGAGCAAACCAATACCACTCCGATCAACCTCTACCAAAGAGGGATACAACAAATACAATGAGGGTTTACAACTTGGAGGCTCAACAACCTCAAACACTTCTCTTTTTTCCACAAAACAATGATCCTAATAGAATAGGATAGAAGATATAGCTCAAGTGGATATCAAGGTGTTTTTGGAAAGCAAATAACAAAGAAAAACTACTTGGAAATCTCTTGTAGATGATAGAAATGAAAATCCAAACAATATCCCAAAAACCTAGTTTTCTTTGATTTTCCAAAACCCTTGAAAAACAATAAAGATAAAATCTTTAAGCTCTAAAACACTTTTAAAACTTTAAAAACACTTCAGAAAAGTAGGAATTTTTGCTCTTGAAAATCTTGGTTAAAACCCCTAAGAATGGGGTATTTATAGGCCAAACCAGAAAACTAGCCGTTAGGCTGATCTGTCAGCCTGACAGGCCTGCGGTCGGCTGGCTGGCCGACCGCCAACGGTCAGAAATATGACCGTTGGGGAAATCCGGTCGACCGCCCAGATACAGAGAGCAAAGCTTCTCTGGTCCGGTCGGCCGCCCGGCCGACCGTCCCTGTGTCTGCCAAACGTGCACATGCCTGTGCACGTCGGTCGACCGGCCTTTGGTGCGGTCGACCCGTGCGGTCGACCGACCTGACCTGTCAGCCACAGTCTGGGTCAGAAAATGGGTCAGAAAAACAGTTAAACATATTTCTAAAAATTCTTTTAAGTTTTGTAATAATACCCAAAAATAGTTTTAACATTTTGCATTGATACATAAACGTGTGATAAAAAGTTTAGCTCAAATATCAAGCATATGAAACTATTTTTATGTTTTAACATTTTTACCAAAAACCAAGACTTGTATTTTATCAAACTTGACTTTTTCAACACATGAATAGGAAAGTCAAAATAAGTTTGTATAAGAAGTTTAAGCATGCATGTATAACTAGAATACATCTATTATACATATAAACTATTTAACTTATTTTGATCAATCTATTCATGAAAACAAATATCGGTTAAATTAAAAAACCGAAAAACCAATATCCAAACATAAAAACGTATTGTGCACTTGAGCATATCAACTATACTAAGCTTTACAAATGGATCTAAACACACTAAACTAAAGGATACCTAAGTCTTCTTGATGATCTTCATCTTCAAGTCGACTCGGTCCAAACACCGTGATCCAACGAGCATGGCTATGTATCATCTTGATGCTCGGGCCCTGGAATCACCATTTGAAAGCTTCCAAACTCCTCTTTTGGAAGCAATCACCAACTAATATCTTACTTAATGATCTGTAACTAAAATCACAAGATTATTAGTAAACATAACTACATGAGTTAATCATCATCAAAACTAGAGAGGAAGGCCTCCGGGCCAACAATCTCCCC
>JAVJIF010012741.1:0-119776 GCA_038442645.1 Agave tequilana | reverse complement strand
TTTTCATCAGATATTAAAAAGTTCAGAAAATTTTCAATAGCAAATTTTTGAGTTCCAACATCTTCAAGAATATATTTCTTATTGACTTTCTCAAATTTCAGTTGCAGTTTTATAAGAACAGTGAATCAAATAGTGCATTACTGAGTGTGCTGAGAATGATGTGTCTACAAATTTTGTTAGTTTTTACCATTTTGCAATTTCTTTTCTTTCTTTGGTTTAGGATCAGTTATAGCAAAGACATAACCAGTTACATCAAATGTAGACATAACTTTTCTTGCCATCTTTTATAGTGGTTCCATTAAATGATTCAATCCTAGAGATGTCAGGCAGAAACTTAATATTAGTAGCAGCAATCATAGCAGTATTCAAATCAACTCTTAAGATTGTTAGAAAATAATATCGAATTATTGCTAAGCTATTTAAATTAAACTTTCAAGAAGGAAGGAACTTCTCTATTTTGATTGAGAAGTATGGAGCATTGTTCTTAAGAGTAAATCGCGTCCCTCTGAGAGAGTTTCCAGGTGCAGCAGGTTGATAGCGACCTACCCTCAGGATTCAATGATCGCTAGCCCTGCAAACATGCACTCGCAATGCACAGACCCTCGAACAGCTCAGTTTTATTTCCTCTAGAGATGTAGAGAGGAAACTGAAGAGTTTAAGAAAATTTCAGAGGAGAAAGAAGATGGTTGGGTTGTGTTATTAAGGTAGGGAATGTGTCCTTTATAAAGAAAGTTTATTATCATTAGAAAATCTTTAGGCAGAGAAAATAATTCTTAGACAGGGAGTCATTCTTTGGACAGAGGAAGAAATCTTTCCTTGTGCTGAAGAACAATATTGTCTTGAAAACTGTCACTGTAGAACTTGGGCAGAGAGCTCTTAACGGCTAACTCTAACATGACATGATATTGAAAGATACGTATCTCAATAGCTATCTCTAACCCAAATATTGTAACAGGATTTAGAAAGATTTTATTTTAATTTTAAATTCAAAAATTAAATTGGCAAAAGTTAGCCTATTCGGGTCACACCTGCGAGGTTTTGAAACCTGGATTTGCACCCCCTGCGCGTGCGATGCGGGCGCACATGCCATTAAGGTTTTCCGGACCCGGTAACTCAATTTTCTTTACTGGGCCTCAATGGACTTGTATGCGCGCGATCATCCCCTGGTTTCTATTCCACACAACCATCATGAAAGAGGCTTCATATATAAATACTAAAGAGTTCTTTTCCGATCCAATATGAGGCTAAAAGAACTTTGCTTAATTTTAAAATACCCTCCAAATACTAACATAATAGACACAAACCATGGGCAATCCTTGGTGATTTTATACGATTAGTTATTTGAACGAGAAGTTGGGAAGCAATAAACTCACCTTTGCACATGTTGAGAGCTTCAACATGTGACTAGATGATTGCTCTTTACTGATTTTAAGAGTACAAGAAATTTTGGTTTTGTCATAATAACTCAATAGGAAATAGGAGAACTATGGTGAGCCTTGACAGAGTTTTATGTAATGATGTGTGGATTAAAACTATCCCTGGGTATTACTATGAATATCTTCCTCACTCAGCCAGTGATCATGCTCCACTCTGGTTGGAAGTCAACACGAAAGTTAAAGGAGGTCCCAAACCCTTCCTATAATATCTTCAGTCTAAAATACTGTATTTTTAAAGTATTTATTTATTTTACTAGTTATTTTATTATTATTTGTTAACTTAATTTATATCACAATTATTTTAAGATAGTAAATGTTATTTTGGCCTTATATGTATATTTAGCATTATTAAGTTTTATCATTTTAATTACTAGTTAGTATTTTTGTCCATTACTATGTTACAATTATTTTTATTGTAGTTGCTATTATTGTTAATATTGATATTGTTATTATTTTTATTGTTATTGTATTGTTTGAGTAATTATTATTAATGGTAGTATTTTTATCAAGTATTATTAGATAATATTTTAATGTTGATAATTTTATTATCATTATTACTACTATCTCTTTTTGATTATTAGTATTTATTTTATTATTGTTATTATTATTCATATCTTTTACTTTTTCCTAACCCATAACCCATTACCATTGAGATCCTTACCTATTAACCCAAAACCCAACCCTATAATCTTATCTTAATTCAAATCCTAGACCCTAACAACCTAATCCAATTTTATCTAATCAAATCTTTATTCTAACAAACCAAATCATAAATCTAAACTAATCCTAATCAAAATACAAACAAAAATCGTATCTATCCTAACTTATACAAACTCAAATCTTATTTTCAAAATCATTACCTTTCTTAACTCTATCCTAAACTACTAAGTCAAGCAGTTTGAACCCAACTGAAATTTTGATTTCTAAAATCCTTAATAATCTATAAAATCCTAAACTAAATGAACCATGCAGATTAAAACTCCTTAAAACTCCCAAGTAAAACATCCCTTTAAAAATTCTAACATTTTTTATTGAAATGAACCATGCAGATTTATCGAGGACTTATGATTTCAGCATTTTGGACATGGGATCGAGTTCAGGTGAGTGTTCTTTTCCTCTTTCAGTTAAACAAGGATTTTATGATAAATAATTTTATTTTGTTATGTAATTATGCTACTAAAATTTTCTGAGATGATATTTATGAGTATTATTTTTCTCATTCACCATTATCAGAAATATATATATGTGTTGCTTGTTTTATTTCATGGACTATCTGCCTTATTATACCAGTATGATTACCCTATGATTTCATGAGATACTAGTGAGTGTTCACTTTAATTATATAGCTTACTTGAGTGTCATTCAGTATCTTTTCATGTATTAGTTGTTCGACGTTATTGGCTCAGGACTAGTTATGGTATAACTTGCATTGTGACTTGTTTCAATCTATAAATTGATTGAGCTAGTTCATATTTGAGGACAGATAGAATCACTCATGTGTAGTATATATCGAACAATATTTGGTAAATCAAACTTGCAAAATAATTACATGTTGATTGATTGATGAGGCGATGAGGACTAGATTGTCAGGTATTAGTTTCTTATATGTTTAGTGGTATTTAGAGTACCTGATAGTTCTTGATGTTGTCTTATTGATATTGAGCATCATATGTATATAGTTGGATCTTAGTATTATGATATGGGACTTATGTCATTTCATGTTTAACCATTTCAGATTCAAATTTAGTTATGATAAATCTTAAATATAATTGATTGATCTTGAGGTTGATTGGTTTATGATTGAGATTAAAGATTCATAGTTTATGTGGAGTACTTATCAGACTTGATATTCATGTACTTGATGATAAGTTGGATGAGAATTCATTGTATTCTGAGAGTGTATTATATATGAAGTTACTTTATTAAAAGATTGATCTTCTGATACTTGAAATGATATGGACTTAGTTTGAGTTAGAATTGATTGACATGAGGATTAGTGTTCATTTTAGAGGATTTTGATTGGTGTTCTAATGAGATTAATGTAATTGGATCCGTAGTTGTGTGTATTCCCTATTTTACCTTGATTATACAGTTTGAGTATTAATGTTGATTATATCAGATGTAGAGGCATCTTAGGTTCCATATTGCTTGAGGACTAGGCGTAAACTGGATTAACTTGACCTGTAGTATGTATATACATAATTGACTAGTTAGATTTCTGGATCTTGTGTTTGAACTTAATGGAATTGAGAGTGTATGATGGTCTTAATTAAGATTGGATAGTGATGATTGGTTGGATATAGATGAGTATGTATTTTATATATTGGGACTTGGATATGTTGATGATTTTAAGGATCTGAGTTGATTAAATATTTTGCCCAGATTATTCTATTCATGCAGATCATTACTTATTCTGAATATCATGATTTACCTGAAGAACTTGATTGATTATACATGATATTTACATGATAACTATATTGTGCATGTTACAATAATTGCTAGAAAAAAATTGTATATGGTAACAACACCCTCATGTTATACTTGTTACATGTCCTGTTATACTGGTTTCCTGTTCACTGACATTATATATCATGTTATACCGGTATCCTGGTTACACATGTTGACGTCATTACCATGGCTATCATAGAGTTGTCTCAGTAATCTAAGTAATATACACATTAAATAATCTTGATAAACTAATAACATGATATTAAACAACTTACACTAGGATTGAAAAATTGATGGAGAAGACAACGTCTGTATTTTGGGTGGACCTAGGTATAGGTTGCGCAGCCGAAGGAGGGTTCCACTGTAGGGTTCTCGGGGGAGACTGACACCTGTCCTATTCTTATTCCTATTATACATGTTATACATGTTCCTGACTACCTGGCGGTGGGTCCTGGTTCAGCGCCATGAGTCTGGGTCGTAGTCCTGGGTATGTATGAGACCCACCTAAAGCATGGACAATGTCTCCAACCAATCAGTTTTAATAACTTAGGATCTTGATTGTCACGTGTGATAGGCGTAGTATGTGATTATAGGTGACAAAGTTTATGGTGACTGCGCTGACATAATAAATAATAAGGTACTGTAATTGATTGTCTTTGCCTCACACATGTATGTATGTTGGACACCCGATGTTACACCTATCTGATAGGACATCTGACTCTAGTACTGACTGACTCTACTCGCTTGATTATAGACTGTGATAGACACCTGATTGAATACCTGACTAGACACATACTCTACTGTGTGCTATCCAATTTACTGTTTATTTACTTTATTCATATCATTTCTTATTTTTGTATATATATATATTTTATCTGATCACATGTTGTATGCACATACACATTCCAGTTTATTCTTACACATTCACTAGGAGTTCTGACTCTCTGGATTTGCATATCTAGATCTGTGGTTATTTATTACTGATAGGTATTTAGAGAGGATTACATGCATCTTGAGGAGCAAGAGTCTCTCTCTTCTTGAATATAGGTATTCCTGCTGTTTTATTCATGTTATTCCTTGATTCTCTTTATATCGTATCCAGTCACCTTTTCATATTCTTATTCATATGCTATTATGTGTTAGATATTTATATATCATATTGCAGTGATATTGATTATCGTAATAGATTTTATAGCTTGTTCAAGTTACTTTAAACTTAGCGTGTATACGTGGATATTCTTTCTCGCGTATATACATCGTCATCTCTCATCGTGACTCCGTTTTCACGTATTTGGGAAGCAGGGCATGACAGGGGTTTCTTGGTATTAGAGCCAGGTTTCTATTAGATTCTGGTTAATTAAGCTTCCTTGATATCATGTTTGAGTCAGGTTTACTTAAAGAAGACATGATTCTAACCGGTAACTTGAAATGTGGTATAGATATACTGCAATAAACATATACTATCCATACAATGATATTGACTCTATTTGGAATTAATCCTTCTCTCTTTTGAAAATTTATTTCTTGAATCTTTGATATTCCTGATTATATCTCTTCTTCCAGAGTAATCTGGATTCCAACTCCTCTTCTAGCGTGATCTTGCTTCCATTTTGATTCTTATTCTTCTTTCCGATTTCATTTTCTGATTTTATCTCTTGGAATTGGTCACTCCATTCTGAAACTAGTAACAGAGATCAGAGCACGCAGTGGAAACGTGGTGGACCCATGATAAGGTGAGAGCGACATGGAGGTTTTATCTTCTCCCTTTATCTTGGTTTCTGTCATTCTCTGCCTTATCAAATTTCGAAGACAAAATTTTTATAAGGTGTAGAATGTAATATACTTTCTCTAAAATATTGTATTTTTTATTTTTAAAGTATTTATTTTAATTTATTGGTTATTTTATTATTATTTGTTAACTTAATTTATAGTACAAATTATTTTAAGATAGTAAATAGTATTTTGACCTAATATGTATATTTAGCATTATTAAATATTATCATTTTAATTACTAGCTAGTATTTTTTCCATTACTATGTTACTATTATTATTATTGTATTTGCTATTATTGTTAATATTGATATTGCTATTATTCTTATTGTTATTGTATTGTTTTAGTCATTATTAATGGTATTATTTTTACCAATTATTATTAGATAATATTTTTAATGTTGATAATTTTATTATTATTACAACTATCTCTTTTTGATTATTAGTATTATTATTGTTATTGTTATTATTATTCATATCTTTTTCTTTTTTCTAGCCCATAACCCATTACCATTGAGATCTTTACCCATTAACCCAAAACCCAATCCCTATAATCCTATCTTAATTCAAATCCTAGCCCCTAAATACCTAATCTAAATTCTATCTAATCAAATCTTTATCCTAACAAATCAAATCATAAAACTTAACTAATCCTAATCTAAATACTAACAAAAATCATATCTATCCTAACTTACACAAATCCAAATCTTATTTTCAAAATCATCACCTAATTAATTTTATCCTCAACCACTCAGTGAAGCAGTTTGAACCCAACTGAAATTCTGATTTTTAAAATATCCAATAATCTATAAAAAACCTAAACTACTTCTTTTCCACGTCTAAAAAAAACCATTTCCCAACCCTCCTACCTCCTTCTTTCTTTTCTCCTCAAGAAGAACACGAATGAAAAGGAATCTCGAAGTGAAAAAATTGAGAAACATGTTAGGGGAGATCAAATCCAAATGAGTAATCTGTCTTCTCATAATTTATTTAATATAAATAATTTATTAAAAATCATGTCTATACCATGACTATTCATGAAATTTTATACATCAAAAACCCAGCCATAAATCCAACAAAAATACATGTGAGAATACCAACCCATAATTTTAATTTACATAATTTTTTCAAAAATTTTAAAACAAAGGATAAAAAAGATAATAAAAAAATTCCTGGACCAAGCCTGGGCGTGGCCTGGTCCGGCTTGGGCTAGCCTGAGCCTGGGCTGCTAGATATATATATTATATATATATATATATTATATATATATATATATAATATATATATATATAAGAAAGAAAGAAAGAAAGAAGTATTGCATATTAAAATAATTAGTTAAAAATATAAAGAAATAGAGAAAAATATAATCAATAGTTTGTTGGCCCAGAGGCCTTTCACTCTAGTTTTGATGATTTAACTCATGTAGTTATGTTTACTAATAATCTTGTGATGTTAGTTTCAGATCTCTAACCAAGATATTAGTTGGTGATTAGCTTCAACAAAGGAGTTTTGAAGCCTTTCACATGGTGATTCAAGAGCCGGCATCAAAGATCATATATAGCATTCGTTGGAGTCAAGCTCGGTGGATCACGGTTTGGATCGAGTCGGCTTGAAGATGGAGTTCGTCAAGAAGACTTTGGTACACAGTTTAGTTTTTTGTTTTAGATCCATTTGTAAAGACTAGATAGTGTGATATGCTCAAGTTCACAACACACACTTGTTTATGTTTCATGTTTTGGTTTTCAATTTTGGTTTAACTGATTTTGGTTTTCATGAATATATAGTATCAATACTAGTTTACATGGTTTAATGTATATTAGATATGTTCTATATACATGTATGCTTCAACAATTTAAACAAACTTAGTTTGATAGTCTATTTCATGAGTTTTGTGTTTTAACAAAACATAATTTTCGGATTTTAAGTCAAAGACAATGATATACATATCTTTCAAGTATATTGGGTTATATCCATATACTACATGACCAAATGTTGTTTAAAATATCATGTTTTTGTATTTGAATGAGTTTGGGAAAAATCGGATTTCCATTTATAAATCCAAGTTTTAGAAAATACAATTTTATGGTTTTCGGCAAAATTTATAAGTCACAAAAATGGTTCAAAATGTTTGAAATTTGTGTTAAAATTTTTCACACAAGTTTGTATATCAATGTATTATACTGAACTTATTTTTGTGGATTTTTAGAGGTTTTATGAAATTTATTGATAAATAAAAACCAAGTTTTAAAGTTATGAAATCCAGCCCTACCAGGCTCTGGCGGTCGGCCGGACACAGAGTCGACCAACATGCACAAAACGTACATGCTGACCTGTCACTTGGGCCGGTCGACCGAGCGGTCGACCGACTGCAAGTACCCAACTCTCGAGTGGAGGCGGTCGACCGGACGGTCGACCGTAAGGCTTGGCACGGTCGATCGAGCGATCGACTGTCCAGAGAGCAATTGCCTCTGGATTGGACCGGTCAATCAGGACGGTCGACCAAGGTTTCAACGGTCAAATTTTTGACCGCTGGCGGTCGACCGACAGCCGTCTGGGCTGAAAATTTGCCCCAACGGCTAGTTTTTTGTAAGGGGTTATAAAAACCCCATTTGAGGGTTATTTTTGTTAAGGTTTTTGAAGAGCAAAAATTTCTACTTCTCTAGTGTTTAATCCCAAGTTTTCAAAAAGAGTTTTTGGGTTCAAAGTTTTCATCTTTGTTGTTTTAAAAGGGATTGGAAAAATCAAGAAAAAGGAAGTCTTTCGGGATTAGTTTTTGATCTATATTTTTCTATCTATTTTAGAAGTTGAATCACCTAGAGGGGGGGTGAATAGGTGATAACGCTAATCTAGTGAACTTAATGAAGAATTTAAAAACTAATTGCAATTAACAAGAGATGCGCACACAAGCAAGTATATAATATAGCAATATGCAAAAAAAAAAGAGAGAGAGATAGAGAGAGTCAATGGATCAAGCGCAAACAATAAGATTTGTTTCGAGGTTCGAGCACCCAGCTCTACATCTCCGCCTTCACACAGAAGGATTTCTAGTCCACTAGCTTGTCCACACAGGACTCCCACAAAGGGAACCTCCACTGAGGATTTAGGGCAATACAATAACTATGAGTACCCAACTCCTCTCTTTACAACCACAACCTCGTTCTTGAGGCAAAGCACCAAGCCAACAAACAATCACCTCACAACTTGAGGGATGAGCACAAAGCTACACAAGGATCACCTCACAAGTTGAGGGATACAACCCACTTGCACAACCTCCTCAACACAATGAGGGAAAGGCATAAAGCCAAGCAAATTTTAGGGTTCACAACTTGGTGGTCTAACAACCACAAACAATTTCTTCTCCCACAAAACAAAAGGATCCTATAGAATAGGATAGTAGATGTAGCTCAAGTGTGGAGAAAACCAAAGGAACGGAAATCAAAAACTCAAAGAAAATCCTTGGAAAATTCTAGAAACCAAGATGAAGAAGTTGAATCAAAAGCACTTTCCCAAAAACTCTTTTCTTTGAATTTCCAAACCCTAGAAAAAACACCTAAAAGATTGTGCAAATTAAAGCCCAAAAACTTCTTTTGATTGCTGTGAAAACAGTGGAGAGTAAGGAAAAATTAGCTCTTAAAATCCTTAGAGAAAACCTCTCTTCAATGGGGTATTTATACCCCTAGAAAAATATAGACGTTGGCAGCTGAAATTGCCAGAAATGGCCTACCGGTCGACCGTCCGGTCGACCGGCCAATGGTCAATTTTTGACCGTTGGCAGCTACCGATCGACCGCCCAGTGGACCGGCCCCAGAACCAGAGAGCAACGGCTCTCTGGCGGTCGACCGCCCGGTCGACCAGAGCAACCCGAGAGTGGGTTGCTTTCAGTCAGGCGACCGGTCGGTCGACCGGCCGACTGATACGGCTACGTGCACAATCATGTGCACGTCCGGTCGACCACTACGGTCGACCGGCTCCTAGCCCGGTCGACCGTTACGGTCGACCGCCAGGGCCTGGCAGCCAAATTCTAGGACAGAAAATATTGTTAAAAATATTACTAAAAATTCCATAAAAACTTCTAAAAATCCATAAAAATAATTTTATCATTTTTCATTGATATACAAACATGTGGTAAAAATTATAACACAAAAATCAAACATTTGAAACCATTTTTGTGTCTTAGAATTTTGCCAAAAACCAAAACCTGTATTTTTCCAAACTTGAATTTTCCAAATGAAAATCCGATTTTTCCAAAACTCATTAAAATACAAAAACATGATATTTAAACATTTTGGAGCATGATGCATATGGATAGAAATCCAATATACATGAAACATAATTATATCATAGTTTTTGTCTTTAAATCCTAAAATATGTTTTGTTAAAAATACCAAAACATAAAACACATGAATAGGAATGTCAAACTAAGTTTGTATAAGTCATGAAGCCTGTATGTATATAGAATACATCTAATATACATAAAAACAAAGTGAACTTGTTTTAATAAATCTATTCATGAAAACCAAGATCGGTTAAACCAATCAAACCGAAAACCAAAACAAAAATATGAAACATGTGTATGTTGTGAACTTGAGCATATCATACTATTCTAATTTTTACAATTTGATCTAAACACAAAACTAAATTAGGTACCGATGTCTTCTTGTAGAGCGACGTCTCCAAGCCGACTCGATCCAAAACTTCGTGATCCACCGAGCTTGACTCCAATGAGTGCTATATGTGATCTTTGACGCTCGGGCTCTTGAATCACCACGTGAAAGTTGATTTGGAAGCTTTCACCAACTAATATCTTGATTAATGATCTGAAACTAAATTCAGAAGATTATTAGTACACATAACTACATGAGTTAATCATCATCAAAACTTGAGTGGAAGGCCTCTGGGCCAACAATCTCCCCCATTTGATGATGACAAAACTCATGGAGTTATATATGCATGGATTAAAGTTAAGCTTCTAAGAAGCTCCCCTTTAACTCATGCATAGGAATAAACAATAAGATATGTAATAAATGCTAAACATGAAAATGCATAGTCATGCATAAAACAAACATAAAGCTCTTGATACCAAAACTTAAATAATGCAATTCATGCTCAATGCTCATGATACCAAATAATTAAACATAACAATAAAACATGCATACAATATAAACTCAAACTCAAATTCTTCTCCCCCCTTTTGTCAATCATCAATAAAGGGGTAAAACAAAACAAAGTCAACAAAATTTTCTCCCCTTTTTTTTTGTCCGGAACAAGGAATCAATTAAAGGGGTGACAACAAACAAATCTTGATACCAATTGATAAGTGTTAATCTTCATAAACATATGATACCAATTAAAAAAAATGTGTCAATGAAGTTCATAATGACATCAATTGAAATGAACAACAAAAAAAATTTTAAGGAATGCTTATATCAAATGATACCAATTGAAGTGAAGGTAAACGAGGCATTGAAACAAATTGTTTAATTGAGATAAATTTCAAGTCAAACAAGTTTATATTTTATACCAATTGAAAGTGAAAACAAAATCTTGACACTAATTGAAGTTAACATTACAATTTGAATTCCTAAACACAAATCTTGATACCAATTGTAAATATTTATCATTTTGAACATATGATACCAAAAAATTTTCATTTTTCAATCATTGTTCATCATCATAAAGTAAGGGAGTGAAATACAAAATCCATGGTAAATAAAATACCAATTGAAAGATAAAATACGAGATTTTCTCCCCCTTTATGAAATACCAAATAAAACAGTGCATAAGCTTGTATATGGATACCAATTGAAAACTAACCAATTGAAACATGATCAAAACTCAAGTTCTGGATAAAGATAATGATAAGCTTGAGCTAACAAAACTAAAATTTGTGATATCCTTGAACACAAATAAAACATATATATGTATGACAAATTAGATACCAATTGAAATTGATATACTTGAATTGAAAGCATTCATACATACAAAAATATGAGTATACAAAAATATCAACATTGATACCAATTGAAAGAATCCAATGATACCAATTGAAACAACAATAAGATCAAATATATATCTCATATTACCTACCACCCAACTCATGCTCATGTTTAAAATGATTTTCAATATAGAACATACAAGGCATGGTCTCCCAACCAACCGCCCGTTGATGGTAGGGGTTTTCAAAAAAGATTTGAAAATATTGTGTGTTTGAAAAACTCTACCATAATGAAGAATGCCGTAACTAGTTAAATGAAAAAACTTATAAGCTAGTACGAAATCCTTCAAGTAAGGAACAAATCAAAATTGTTTTTCATGAAGTACATGTAAATCACATGATCACTAAACACTCAAAGTCCATAAAACTCATATCATACTTATGAAAACAAAGTCATGAGAAACTAATTAGTGAGTGAACAAGTGTTATGCGACACACATCAACATGAAAATGTTCAATTAAACTCAACTGAAATTCCTTTAAACATGAAAACATGAAAAACTAAATTTTCATTAAAGACAACTCATACTCCAAGACATTATGTTTTGACAAAACGAGAAGTATACATATATCTCCCTAAACACAATTGAGTCCACAATAAAGATTTGCATGAGAAGCAAATGACTCAAGGGGTATACATGTATATCTAAAGATTTGACAAAATAGACATATACATGAAGTGAAAACACATGATCATAAAAATATGTCCAAAAATGGGGAATACAAGTTAGAATGCATGAATCATCAAAACTAGACTATACTAGCACATCTAACGGGTACAAATGAACGTTCAAGCACAAACATATAGAGATCTATTTGTGGCCCACTATATGTACAAGTACATATCCTAGTTTTAATGAAAACTATCATCCAAACATATATTCAAAACATGAAGCACAAACAAGACACAAATCAATATGATAAACAAATACGATCATTATGCAAATCCATAAGTTATTAGAGCTATGATAGACATGATAGCTAAACAAATATGATAACACAAAATAATGGTCCAAATAAAGCATGGGAGATCTCAAAAGCTATACATGCATGTCAATGGTCTAATAATCATGGCATTTGATATATTAATCAAAACATGAAGCAACAAAACAAAACATCATAAATATGCATATGATCATCATGTACATGCACATGCATTAGATCTAGGACATACATATAGTTTAAAACAAAGTGAGAACACAAGGATAGGTCCATATTAAACATGGGTGTCTCAAATAACTAAACATGTATATCACTATACTAATAAACATGGCATAGGCATAAAGAGCAATAAAGCAACAAAACATGCTATAAATCAATGACATGAAAAGCATGCAAATATAAATGGGAGTTAGAGATTGATACCAAACCGATGAAGGCACCTCTCTAGTTCTCCAAACCAATGGTGGTCTCTCTACCAAACTCCCCTTGAAAGTGATGCATCCAATTGTTTTCTTTAAGCACGGAACGCATCCACTCTAAGGTACCGCCACTCTCACGTGATGTGAGATCCCACACCTACATCAAAAATCATAGGGGTGGTCTTTGGTACCCATTTCCTTTGGGTCCATAGGAGTTAGTACCTCTCCTAACCTAAACAAAATTATTTGCTAAATTTTCATCATGTATACGATCATAGCAAAATCTAGCAAGGTGGCCCTTTCGTCCACAATGTGTACACGTGTACACATGAGCATACATAGTGTGAATATTGTGATCGTGATGAGCATGTGTATGCCGTGGAGGGTGTGCATGCAAAGATGGAGCTTATTTCTTTCGAACCAAGGATTTCAAGCGTGTATGATTCAAAGCACATTGGCTCAAAGTGGAGCCCAAACAATCAACACTTTTCTTCAAAGCATTTATATCATTTTCAATACTAGAAGATAAAGTGGAGCATGCAATAGATGTGCTAGATGAAGAAGCTACACTAGCATGGCAAACATGATTATCTATATCCTTTTTCAAAGATTTATTTTTATTTAAAACAAGATCTAATTCTTTAGTAATGAAATCAATTTCATTTTTCAAAGAAAGATTATCTTTTAAAATAAAATCTAATTTGAAGATAAAAGCTCATTGTTTTTCACAACATCATCACAATCATTTTTACTTTTCAAAAATTCATTTTCCTTTAGAGTAAGTTCTAGTTGAGATTTAAGTGAGTCACGTTTACTAGTAATCTCTCCCTTCTCTTACAAAATCAATTCAAAATTTGAACACAAATCCTTTAATTCTTCTTTTAGTTCACAATTCTTCTTTTTCAAAAGATCATGTTTTTTTAAAAAAAATTTCAAACTTTGTAGCAAGTTTTACATTCAAAGTTTGTACTTCTAAACACCCATAGCAATAAGAACTAGAGCAATCATCTAGTTGAGATTCTAATTGTACCTCAAGGGAGTCATTCCCTTGGACTATGAGGCAATGCACGTCAGACTTGTCTCTCCTAGATCTCCTCAACTTGTTGATAATCTTTGGTAGCTCGGGAAAAGTCAAAATGCTCCAAACTGAAAAAGCTGAATCATAGTGTGCAAACACATGTAATAGATCATTATCAAGAGATGCTCTAAGTGTTTTAAGTGCTAATGCATTGGCCTTTCTATGTTTGCTATCATTGGGGTAGGATTCCTTAATATTGGCTTGATAAACTTTATTTCCTAATGCTTTCAAATGACTACTCATCTTGGCCTTCCAAATATCAAGTCTAGAAACATCAAACATAGGAGGGCTATCCATGAGTGCAAATTAAATGTGTGCAAATGAAATGCAAATGAAGATTAGCAAACCAAGATCTCACTCCTAGGTGGTTAAACCTAATATCAGGAGCGTAGGCTCTGATACCAATTGAAATCACCTAAAGGGGATTGAATAGGTGATAATGCTATTCTAGTGAACTTAATGCGTAATTTAAAAACTAATTGCAATTAACAAGAGATGCACACACAAGCAAGTATATGATATAGCAATATGCACAAAGTAAAAAGAGAGAGATAGAGAGAGTCAATGGATCAAGCGCAAAAAACAAGATTTGTTTCGAGGTTCGAGCACCCAGCTCTACATCCCCGCCTTCATACAGAAGGATTTCTAGTCCATTAGCTTGTCCACACAGGACTCCCACAAAGGGAACCTCCACCGAGGATTTGGGGGCAATACAATAACTAGAAGTACCCAACTCCTCTCTTTACAACCACAACCTCCTTCTTGAGGCAAAGCACCAAGCCAACAAACAATCACCTCATAACTTGAGGGATGAGCACAAAGCTACATAAGGATCACCTCACAACTTGAAGGATAAAACCACTTGCACAACCTCCTCAACACAATGAGGGAAAGGCACAAAGCCAACAAATTTTGGGGTTTACAACTTGGTGGTCTAACAACCACAAACAATTTCTTCTCCCACAAAACAAAAGGATCCTATAGAATAGGATAGTAGATGTAGCTCAATTATGGAGAAAACAAAAGGAATGAAAATCAAAAACTCAAAGAAAATCCTTGGAAAAATTTAGAAACCAAGATGAAGAAGTTGAATCAAAAACACTTTCCCCAAAAACCATTTTCTTTGAATTTCCAAACCCTAGCAAAAACACCAAAAAGATTGTGCAAATTAAAGCTCAAAAACTTCTTTTGATTGCTGTGAAAACACTGGAGAGTAGGGAAAATTAGCTCTTAAAATCCTTAGAGAAAACCTCTCTTCAATGGGGTATTTATAGCCCCTAGAAAAATATAGCCGTTGGCAGCTGAAACTGCCAGAAATGGCCTACCGGTCGACCGTCCGGTCGACCGGCCAACGGTCGATTTTTGACCGTTGGCAGCTACCAGTCGACCGCCCGGTCGACCGGCCCCAGAACCAAAGAGCAACGGCTCTCTGGCCGGTCGACCGCCCGGTCGACCGGAGCAACCCGAGAGTGGGTTGCTTTCAGTCAGGCGACCGGTCGGTCGACCTGCCGACTGATACGGCTACGTGCACAATCATGTGCACGTCCGGTCGACCGCTACGGTCGACCGGCTCCTGGCCCGGTCGACCGTTACGGTCGACCGCCAGGGCCTGGCAGCAAAATTCTGGGACAGAAAATATTGTTAAAAATATTACTAAAAATTCCATAAAAACTTCTAAAAATCCACAAAAATAATTTTAGCATTTTTCATTGATATATAAACTTGTGGTAAAAATTATAACACAAAAATCAAACATTTGAAACTATTTTTGCGTCTTAGAAATTTTGCAAAAATCCAAACCAGTATTTTTCCAAACTTGAATTTTCCAAATGAAAATCCGATTTTTTCAGAACTCATTAAAATACAAAACAAGATATTTAAATATTTTGGAGCATGATGCATATGGATAGAAATCCAATATACATGAAACATAATTATATCATAGTTTTTGTCTTTAAATCCCAAAATATGTTTTGTTAAAAATACCAAAACATAAAACACATGAATAGGAATGTCAAACTAAGTTTGTATAAGTCATGAAGCGTGTATGTATATAGAATACATCTAATATACATAAAACAAAGTAAACTTGTTTTGATCAATCTATTCATGAAAACCAAGATCGGTTAAACCAATCAAAACGAAAACCAAAACCAAAACATGAAATATGTGTGTGTTGTGAACTAGAGCATATCATACTATTCTAATTTTTACAATTTGATCTAAACACAAAACTAAATTAGGTACCGATGTCTTCTTGTAGAGCGACGTCTCCAAGCCGACTCGATCCAAAACTTCGTGATCCACCGAGCTTGACTCCAATGAGTGCTATATGTGATCTTTGACGCTCGGGCTTTTGAATCACCACGTGAAAGTTGATTTGGAAGCTTTCATTAACTAATATCTTGATTAATGATCTGAAACTAAATTCACAAAATTATTAGTACACATAACTACATGAGTTAATCATCATCAAAACTTGAGTGGAAGGCCTCTGGGCCAACAATCTCCCCCTTTTGATGATGACAAAACTCATGGAGTTATATATGCATGGATTAAGTTAAGCTTCTAAGAAGCTCCCCTTTAACTCATGCATAGGAATAAACAATAAGATATGTAATAAATGCTAAACATGAAAATGCATAGTCATGCATAAAACAAACATAAAGCTCTTGATACCAAAACTTAAATAATGCAAATCATGCTCAATGCTCATGATACCAAATAATTAAACATAATAATAAAACATGCATACAATATAAACTCAAACTTAAATTCTTCTCCCCCCTTTTGTCAATCATCAATAAAGGGGTAAAAACAAAACAAAGTCAACAAAATTTTCTTCCCCTTTTTTTTTGTCCGAAACAAGGAATCAATTAAAGGGGTGACAACAAACAAATCTTGATACCAATTGATAAGTGTTAATCTTCATAAACATATGATACCAATTAAAAAAAATGTGTCAATGAAGTTAATAATGACATCAATTGAAATGAACAACAAAAAAATTTTAAGGAATGCCTATATCAAATGATACCAATTGAAGTGAAGGTAAACGAGGCATTGAAACAAATTGTTTAATTGAGATAAATTTCAAGTCAAACAAGTTTATATTTTATACCAATTGAAAGTGAAAACAAAATCTTGACACCAATTGAAGTTAAACATTACAAATTTTGAATTCCTAAACACAAATCTTGATACCAATTGTAATATTTATCATTTTGAACATATGATACCAAAAAAATTTTCATTTTTCAATCATTGTTCATCATCATAAAGTAAGGGAGTGAAATACAAAATCCATGGTAAATAAAATACCAATTGAAAGATAAAATACGAGATTTTCTCCCCCTTTATGAAATACCAAATAAAACAGTGCATAAGCTTGTATATGGATACCAATTGAAAACTAACCAATTGAAACATGATCAAAACTCAAGTTCTGGATAAAGATAATGATAAGCTTGAGCTAACAAAACTAAAATTTGTGATATCCTTGAACACAAATAAAACATATATATATATATATGACAAATTAGATACCAATTGAAATTGATATACTTGAATTGAAAGCATTCATACATACAAAAATATGAGTATACAAAAATATCAACATTGATACCAATTGAAAGAATCCATGATACCAATTGAAACAACAATAAGATCAAATGTATATCTCATATTACCTACCACCCAACATGTTTAAAATGATTTTCAATATAGAACATACAAGGCATGGTCTCCCAACCAACCGCCCGTTGATGGTAGGGGTTTTCAAAAAAGATTTGAAAATATTGTGTGTTTGAAAAACTCTACCATAATGAAGAATGCCGTAACTAGTTAAATGGAAAAAACTTATAAGCTAGTACGAAATCCTTCAAGCAAGGAACAAATCAAAATTATTTTTCATGAAGCACATGTAAATCACATGATCACTAAACACTCAAAGTCCATAAAGCTCATATCATACTCATGAAAGCAAAGTCATGAGAAACTAATTAGTGAGTGAACAAGTGTTATGCAACACACATCAACATGAAAATGTTCAATTAAACTCAACTGAAATTCCTTTAAACATGAAAACATGAAAAACTAAATTTTCATTAAAGACAACTCATACTCCAAGGCATATGTATGTTTTGACAAAACGAGAAGTATACATACATCTCCTAAACACAATTGAGTCCACAATAAAGATTTGCATGAGAAGCAAATGACTCAAGGGGTATACATGTATATCTAAAGATTTGACAAAATAGACATACATGAAGTAAAAACACATGATCATAAAAATATGTCCAAAAATGGGGAATACAAGTTAGAATGCATGAATCATCAAACTAGACTATACTAGCACATCTAATGGGTACAAATGAACGTTCAAGCACAAACATATAGAGATCTATTTGTGGCCCACTATATGTACAAGTACATATCCTAGTTTTAATGAAAACTATCATCCAAATATATATTCAAAACATGAAGCACAAAACAAGACACAAATCAATATGATAAACACAATACGATCATTATGCAAATCCACAAGTTATTAGAGCTATGATAGACATGATAGCTAAACAAATACGACAACACAAAAATAATGGTCCAAATAAAGCATGGGAGATCTCAAAAGCTATACATGCATGTCAATGGTCTAATAATCATGGCATTTGACATATTAATCAAAACATGAAGCAACAAAACAAAACATCATAAATATGCATATGATCATCACGTACATGCACATGCATTAGATTTAGGACATACATATTAGTTTAAAACAAAGTGAGAACACAAGGATAGGTCCATATTAAACATGGGTGTCTCAAATAACTAAACATGTATACCACTATACTAATAAACATAGCATAGGCATAAAGAGCAATAAAATAACAAAACATGCTATAAATCAATGACATGAAAAGCATGCAAATATAAACGGGAGTTAGAGATTGATACTAAAACCGATGAAGGCACCTCTCTAGTTCTCCAAACCAATCGTGGTCCTCTCTACCAAACTCCCCTTGAAAGTGATGCATCCAAATTGTTTTCTTTAAGCACGGAACGCATCCACTCTAAGGTACCGCCACTCTCACGTGATGTGAGATCCCACACCTACATCAAAAATCATAGGGGTGGTCTTTGGTACCCATTTCCTTTTGGGTCCATAGGAGTTAGTACCTCTCCTAACCTAAACAAAATTATTTGCTAAATTTTCATCATGTATACGATCATAGCAAAATCTAGCAAGGTGGCCCTTTCGTCCACAATGTGTACACGTGTACACATGAGCATACATAGTGTGAAGATTGAGAGCATGTGTATGCCATGGAGGGTGTGCATGCAAAGATGGAGCCTGTTTCTTTCGAACCAAGGATTCCAAGCGTGTATGATTTGAAGCACATTGGCTCAAAGTGGAGCCCAAACAATCAACACTTTTCTTCTTCAAAGCATTTATATCATTTTCAATACTAGAAGATAAAGTGGAGCATGCAATAGATGTGCTAGATGAAGAAGCTACACTAGCATGGCAAACATGATTATCTATATCCTTTTTCAAAGATTTATTTTTATTTAAAACAAGATCTAATTCTTTAGTAATGAAATCAATTTCATTTTTCAAAGAAAGATTATCTTTTAAAATAAAATCTAATTTTAAAGATAAAACCTCATTGTTTTTCACAACATCATCACAATCATTTTTACTTTTCAAAAATTCATTTTCCTTTAGAGCAAGTTCTAGTTGAGATTTAAGTGAGTCACGTTCACTAGTAATCTCTCCCTTCTCTTGCAAAATCAATTCAAAATTTGAACTCAAATCCTTTAATTCTTCTTTTAGTTCGCAATTCTTCTTTTCAAAAGATCATGTTTTTTCAAAAAATTTCAAACTTTGTAGCAAGTTCTACATTCAAAGTTTGTACTTCTAAACACCCATAGCAATAAGAACTAGAGCAATCATCGTAAAATCAAATCAAACAAATTTTTCTCCCCCTTTTGTCAAAACAAAAAGATCAAGAAGGGGTGAAACAAATTAATCAATAAAGATTTATATGCGATATACATTCATGAAGAGGAAGACACTAAGTTAGCTTCCCTACACATATGCATTACATGAAGAAGGGATGACAAGCCCTAACTCACATAACACATATTATGTAATGCATAAGAGGAGATGTGAAGCTCCCCCTACACACGTATATCATATAAAGAAGAGTTGTCAAGCTCCTCAATTTATAATATACTCAACATGAATCCATATGTAGAAGAGATGTTAAGCTCTCCTTGTATATAGGAAATACATACCAAAACATTTTTTTTAATTTTTCTTAATCAAAATTTTTTAAAGGTATCAGAGCTCTTGTAAAACAAACAAATTTTAAGATACCAAATTGAAAAATAATCATTATTATAAAACATATTGATACCAATTGAAATTTAACAAATATGAAGCATTTTGATATCAATGGTAAACATAATGATCAAAATTTTTATTTTTCATCATAAACTTTGTGCTTTTAAAAATGTGAGCCAATTGAAAGTTAAGCACATGAAAATCATATATATGTATGAAATGAGTATACCAATTGACATTGATACATACATATATAAGAAAACAAAGTATGAGTATATACAAAAATTATCATTTAGATACCAATTGAAAAGATCCAATGATACCAATTGAAAATAACAATGTAAATCATGTATATATCTCATACCTACCATCCCTTGATATGCACAAGGTAAAAGATTTGTCAATTAAGCTTACAAGGCATACACGCCCATCATCCGCCCATCGATGGTAGGGGTTTTCAAAAATAGATTTGAAAATATTTTAGCATTGAAAATCACTACCAAATGAAGAACAATTAACTAGTTAAAATAATTTTTGAAAAACTAGTTAAAGATCCTTCAAACATGAAATCAAAGCATATGTATTTCATGAATCATACCAAATACACAAATATGACACTCAAGATCTATAAAGCTCATAAAAAGATGTTCATAAAACAAGGTCATGACAAAATGAATAAAATGTGAGTGTACAAGAGTCATGTAAATAGCATTTTCATGAAAATAGACATTGAAGCTCAAAAGTGATCATGTATCAAATTTTTACAAAAAACATGAAAAATCATTTTTCAATAAAACAAACAATCTTCTAGGTATATGTATGATTTATCTAATCCTAACAATATACATACATATCCCAAACATAAAAGAGTCTATCAAATGTATTTGCATGAAGGCAAGAGACTCACGGGTATACATGTATATTTATTAGATTTGAATTAAAAATACATATACATGAAGTAAAGCATAAAAATTGGCAAAACATGTATAAATGAAAAAATCATCAAAACTAGCCTATACATGTGCATAAGTGAGTACAAATGAGCATGAAGTGCAAACATATATAAATCAAATGTAACTCACTATTTGTACATGTATACATGCAAGTTTTGATAAAATCTACATTTAAACTAGTTCATACCACAAAAAGCACAAAAACACATGAAACTAAAACATGAACATGCTTAAAATATTATAAATGAACTAGCATGTACATAAATAAAATGGGAGTTTAGAGATTGTTACCAACTCCAAAGCTCCAAATATGGTGGTCTTTCCCACTAAAACCTCCTTGATAGTGATGCATCCATATATGTGTCCATTCAAGTCCAAGTGCATCTACCATCAAGGCACCAAGTCTCTCACGTCTTGAGAGATCCCTCACCTACATCAAAAACATGGGGTGGGGGTTTTGGTACCCATTTTTTCTTGGGTCCTTGGGGGTTAGCTTTATAAGGCACCCAAACATTTTTATGATTAGCAAAATTTAAAGCATGCAACTTATCAAAACAAAATTTTGCTAAATGGCCTTTGCGGCCACAATGTGTACAATTGTACACCTTAGGATGCTTATGTGAATGTTTGTGATCGTGATGTGCAACATAAGCATATGCATGATGATGATGTGCATGAGAGGGTGGAGTTTGTTTCTTTGCAAACATGGACTCCAATCTAGAATGGTTGAATGCACACGAGCTCAAAGTAGAGCTCAAACTATTAATTTATTTTTCAAATTTTTAATCTCACTATCATCATGGTGGCATGTAAAGACATATGAGATATATGATCATTTTTCTTCTTTTTAGAAACACATCTTTTTCCTTTTCTTTTTCAAAAATTTTCTTTTTCAAAGAGTTGTTTTCTTGAAAAACAATTTTCTTTTGAGTTTCCACCAAAATAATTTTATCTTTCAAAATCGTGTTCCCTTCACAAAGATCATTTAATTTAGACATAAGGGAAACATTCTCATTTTTCAAATCTTTATTTTCTTTTTCTAAACATGCAATCTTATTTTTAAATGAATCATGTTCTATATGCATGCAATCCAAATTCTTTTTCAAATTCTTATTATCTTTTCTTAGCATGTCATATTTCTCTAATAGTTGTTGACAAAATGAAGCAAGTTTATCATATGACATGTTATCATCTTCTACCTCGGATTCGGTAGTTACCTCAAGGGGGTTATCCCCTTGGACCATATAGCACACGTTGGAGGTGTCGCTTCCAACGTCCGAATCACTCCCCGCATAGTATTGATCATTTTCGCCAAGGGAGAGGAGGGTGTTCCACACTACAAAAGCCAAATCAAAGTTAGAAACCCTAGATAAATAATCATCATTTAGGGTTGACTTTAAAGCATGAAGGGCTTTTGCATTAGCCTCAAGATTCTTACCATCTAAACAATATGCATTATTAGTAGTGGCAAGATAAACATGGATGCCTAAGGCTTTGAGGTACAAAGACATCTTAACCTTCCAAATTTGGATGTTAAGAATGTCAAAGGTGGGTGGTGACATGAAATCCATGGTGTGTGTACAAAATATTGTGATTAGCCTAAAAATGAGGATCTTTAACTCTAGGTTGTTAGACCCAAATCAGAGTACCAAGCTCTGATACCAATTGTAGGGTTCACCTAGAGGGGGGGTGAATAGGTGAAGGCTAATCTAATGGTCACTTAATGATGAATGATACAAATAATGCGGAAGCTAAAAATAATTATGACCTAATTATATCTTTTACACTAAACACTATGTATAACACAAGAGTGTTGCCGAATTTCCCGTGAAGGGCTCTGGACAAACTCCTCTATATTTCCCTTGAATGGGTTGAGGTGCCGCGTTGGCTCTCTTGGTTAAATACAAGTGTTAGCAAACAACCCAAGCAAGTATATCAATAAAGCACACAATGTATATCTAGCATATAAAGATGAACAATAAACACATGCAAGATATAATAAGAGACAAAGAGAGAGAGTGAGCAATCGCAAACACAAGGGTATGTTTCGAGGTTCGAGCATACTTGCTCTATATCCCCGCCTTTGACACAGGAAGGATTTCCACTATGCAAGATCCCAATGGATCTCTCCTCGGTGCCGCAACACCTACAAGCCCTCGGACGCTCTAGTCCCTTACACACCGCAAGCCCACCGGCTCGCCGAGGCCGCACCTCAAACAAGGAGTTCGCACCCGAACCCGAAACACCGAGTCCACACTAGGACCCGAAACAATGCGAACACAACCGTCCGCCTCCTCAAATGAACAAAGTAGAACTTTGGTGATCACAACTCTTGATCACCTAAAATCCTCTCACAATAACACTCCCTATAGGGTAGATATAGCAATGGATGGCTCAAGTGTTGTGTGAGAAAACAAGAAAAGAATCTATGGTGAAAAACTCAAGAATTCTCTTTTTAACACACTCTAAATAAAACTCCCTTTGGATTGGAAGTATTAGCTCTCTATTTTGTGGAGAAAAACTTCTGAAAAGAGTGAAAAAAACTGGCTCTAAAAACTTCTCCAAATCTTGGCTCAAAACAATGACCAAACTCCAAATTTATAGGCCAGAAAAATATAGCCGTTGGGGTCTGTCAGACCTGCCGGTCGACCCGTGCGGTCGACCGCCAACGGTCGGATTTCTGACCGTTGGAGCCACGGTCGACCGCCCGGGTCGACCGACCCACTGGAGCTGAGAGTCTAACTCTCTGTCGGTCGACCCGTACGGTCGGCCGAACTTTCCAGAGAGCTCTGCTCTCTGGAGCGGTCGACCGGCACGGTCGGCCGTCCTCCAGTACACAAAGGCGCGCACGTTTGTGCACGTCGGTCGACCGAGCCGGTCGGCCGACTCCAGGATTAGTCGACTTATAAAGGCTACAAGTCGACTTATCTGAAGCCTGAAACAGTTTTCTGGGATTAAAAATTTAGTCTTTTTGGCTCAATAAAATCCCATAAAATACATAAAAATCTACAAAAATAGTTTAACCAATATACTTTGATATACAAACATGCTTGCACAAAATCAAGGCATGTTATAAAAGATTGGACTATTTTTGTAACTTAGAAATATTTGGCTCATGATAAAAACTGTATTTACCAAAACAATATTTTTCTAAAACATGTTTTTCCAAATCTTTGTTTTTCCAAAACATCTTCAAATACAAAAACAAGATATTATAATTCATTTTAAGGCATAGTCTGTATGGATATGATCCATTACACAATCAAGATGAAATATCTATGTTTTTGACAATAAGCATAAACTTGGTTTTGGGTTAAAAGATAAGTAAACATGAAAAACACCAAAAATCACTTGAGATACATGTTTGGTTTTGGTTAAAATTCTTTTCTAAAACAAACTAAATCAAGAGTGTGTGTGTAAATGTACTTGAGCAATCCACCAACTACTCTATCTTTTACATTTTATCTAAAACAAAACAAAATTTTATACCTAGACACAAGTCTTCATCTTCTTGAAGTCTTCACTTGAAGCCTTCTCATCTTCTTGACTTGGTCCAAGCTTGATCCAAAAACTCCTTGGATCACACCGTGTTAGCTCCAAATCTTGACATTTTATCCTTTGTTGAGTTATGCACCTACTAAGATCTTGATAATGAATCTGTCACTAATTAAACACAAGATCATTAGTAATCATAACTTCATGAGTTGATCATCATCAAAACTAGGGTGATAGGCCTTTGGGCCAACAAAAAATGATTTGGTGTTATTTATAATTTCTAAGTTTGTACCAAATATAAGCATATAATCAACATATAAATATATAATAAACCCAACATTATCCTCAAATTTAGTATAGATACATTTTCAGCCACATTAATCTGATAACCGTAGAAAACAAAAATACTATCAAATTTATCAAGCTATTGTTTGGGCGCTTATTTTAAACCATATAAAGATTTTACATGTTTGCAGACTTTGTGTTCATTTTCTGTTGTCACACAACCTTCAGGTTGGTTCATATATATTTTTTCTTCCAGTTTTCCATTTAAGAATGCAGTTTTAACACCCATTTGATGTATCACAAGCTTATGAATAGATGCTAGAGCAAACAACACTTTAATAGATGCAATTCTAGTCACAGAAGTAAATGTATCAAAATAAGCAAAATTTTTCTTTTGAGTGTATCCTTTAACAACCAATCTATCTTTAAATTTATCTAAAGACCCATCAGGTTTCAATTTCTTTTAATATCCATTTGCAGCCAATTAGTTTTGCACCTGGTGGCAAATCAAAAAGATTCAAAGTGTGATTCGATAATATGAATTCTAATTCATTATTAATAGCTTCTTTTCAGAATGGAGCATCCGAAGAGGAGATAGCCTCTTTATAAGTGAGAGGGTCATCACCGACAAGAAATGTAAAGCAATCTTTACCAAGGTCAGTTTCTTTTCTAACTCTTTTACTTCTTCTTAGTTCAATCTCTTCATTATCATCAGATTCTTATGCATGATTAGATGATGAAGCATGAGATAGTTTATTAACATGAGTTTTCAATGAAAAAACATGCCCAAATAATTCTGCATTTTAGTTTTAACAATAGTATTAACCCCCATAAAATTATTATCACTTCTAGTAACAAGAAACATAAATGAAGCACTATGATGTGCTAACCTATAAACATGCAGTCAAAAATTTTGGGTCCTAATTTCTTTCTTTTGGGTTCAGGTAGAACCTTAGCTAGGCACCCCCACACTTTTAAATAGTTTAAGTTTGGTGCATGACCTTTTCAGATTTCATATGGGGATATGCCAGTTTTCTTATAGGGTATTCTATTTTGAATATGACAAGCAGAGAGTATAGCCTCTCCTCACAGGTTCAGAGGTATATCAGAGCTTATAAGCATAGCATTCATTATATTTTTGAGTGTTCTATTTTTTCTTTCAGTAACACCATTAGATTTAGGTGAATATGGAGGGGTAATCTCATGAATTATGCAATATTGTTAACAAATTCATCAAATTGTTTAAGTTCATATTCACCACCTCTATGCGATCTCAATCTCTTGATTTTCTTATTTAGTTATTTTTTAACTTCTGATTTATATTTCAGAAATATTTCAAAGGCTTCGTCCTTAGATCTTAACAGATAGACTATAGTATATCTAGAATATCATCTAAAAGGTGATATAGAATCTTTTACGCCTCTAATTAAGTTATTTTTAGGTCATCAAGATCACTATGAATAAGCTCAAGCAATTCAGATTCTCTTTATACACTATTGCATAATTTCTTAGTGTATTTAGATTGAACATATATTTCACATTTATCATGATCAGATATAGTTACATTATGCAAGAGACCTATATCTTTCATCATTTTCTTTATGTAAGAAAAACTGACATATCCTAACCTACCATACCAAAGATCACAAGAGTCAATCATGCAAGCAGAAAAAATAGATGCATTTTATTCATGATTTTAAGTACATTCAGCATAAATAACGCTGACTACAGTATCCTTTACCAATAAATTGTCCATTCTTAGTCATTATAATTTTATCAGATTCAAAGCAGACCTTAACTCTAGCTTTTCTAAGAAGAAAATCAGAAATGAGATTCCAACGAATCTCAGGAACATGAAGCACATCTGTAAGAGAAAGTATCTTTCCTAAAGTGAGCTTGAGAAGCGTCTTTCCCTTACCCACAATGGGTAAGGGCCTCGAATCGCCCATGAGCACTTGTTCATTATTATCAATGGAGGAGTAAGAAGAGAAAGCTCTTCTGTCAGCGCATATATGTTGGGTTACCCTGAAATCAATCACACAATTCTTATTATGTGCAACCATGTTAACTTCAGAGATTATAGCAGCAATAATGTCACTCTCAACTAGGCTAGCTTGTGGTTTAGATGGAGTCTCTCCAGTCTTCCAGAACCTACGTTGTGCTGAGTAGTGTCCGGGTTTGTCACACAAAAACAATTTTCTTTCTTCTTGAAAGTAGAGTTTGGATTTTTTCATCTCAGGGTTCTGATTTAATTTAAAGTTTGGCTTATGAAAATATTTCTTTAGTTTAGAAGGCTTGCTTTCAATTAGATTTGCCTTGGAAGAAAGCTCCTTAGCCCTTTCAGTTTTCTCTCTTTTTTTATTTTTCTCTTCAATTCTAATAAAAATTATTACATCTTCAAATTCATATGTTTTCTTTTGTACTTCAGTTCTTCTTGTAATCTTTCCATGAGGCGGTAGTTTTTCAATTAGGGCTCCAAAAATAAAGGCTTTGGGTAGGTTGATATTTTCATTTTTAAGATCATCAATTAGAACATAGTATTTATGAATTTGAGAGAAAATATCTTTTTCATCAGATATTAAAAAGTTCAGAAAATTTTCAATAGCAAATTTTTGAGTTCCAACATCTTCAAGAATATATTTCTTATTGACTTTCTCAAATTTCAGTTGCAGTTTATAAGAACAGTGAATATCAAATAGTGCATTATTGAGTGTGCTGAGAATGATGTGTCTACAAATTTTGTTAGTTTTTACCAATTTTGCAATTTCTTTTCTTTCTTTGGTTTAGGATCAGTTATAGCAAAGACATAACCAGTTACATCAAATGTAGACATAACTTTTCTTGCCATCTTTTATAGTGGTTCCATTAAATGATTCAATCTTAGAGATATCAGGCAGAGACTTAATATTAGTAGCAGCAATCATAGTAGTATTCATATCTACTCTTAAGATTGTTAGAAAATAATATCGAATTATTGCTAAGCTATTTAAATTAAACTTTAAAGAAGGAAGGAACTTTTCTATTTTGATCGAGAAGTGTGGAGCACTGTCCTTAAGAGTAAATCGCGTCCCTCTGAGAGAGTATCCATGTGCAGCAAGTTGATAGCGACCTACCCTCAGGATTCAATGATCGCTAGCCCTGCAAACATGCACTCGCAATGCACAGACCCTCGAACAGCTCAGTTTTATTTTCTCTAGAGATGTAGAGAGGAACTGAAGAGTTTAAGAAAATTTCAGAGGAGAAAGAGATAGTAGTAATAATAATAATAATAAAATTTTCAACATTAAAAATATTATCTAGTAATACTTGGTAAAAATACTACCATTAGTAATAATAACCAAAACAATACAATAAGAATAATAACAATAATTGCAACTATAATAATAATAATAGTAACACAGTAATGAAAAAAATACTAGCTAGTAATTAAAATGATAATACTTAATAATGCTAAATATAAATATAAGGCCAAAATACCATTACTATCTTAAAATAATTTGTATTATAAATCAAGTTGATAAATAAGAATAAAATAATCAGTTAAATAAAATAAATACTTTAGAAAAATAAAAATATAGTATTTTTAGACCAGCATATTACATTGGATGGGAGGACTCGACTTAAGAGGAGGTCATCATGAGAGTGAACCGCCATCTTATCTTAGTATTGTCAGAGGTGTTGGATGGGGTTGGTGGCTCCAGAATAGTACTCGAAGCTTTGCATTATAAACTTTATGGGGAAGCAGTGTGAGGCTCCAAGAGTGGTGAATCAGAGTTTCTCAAGCCGCAAAATTCTACGTCCTTCTTAAAATGGTGATTGGCTTTCTAGATCCGCTTCCGAACAATCTCTTTAATGTCCTCGATGCGAGTGACCTTCGGAGCCTTGTAAGAGTCAAAATTCTCGAGTACTCGCCAATCACGTATTGAGTCGTATTGAGTCGTAACCGCCTGATCTTCGTGGTGGCAGGTGAGATTAGATCAGAGGATCCCGTGATCTCTAATATGTGCTAGGTGCCATGATCTCACAGAGATTAATATTTTAATCACCATATAACTGTAAAAACTTTACCACTTACGACTTATAATCACTTGTAACAGCCAAATGAGCCAACTCAAGAAATTTCAGGACTTATAACCGTAAAAAATGCAGATGGTTAATAGGTGTGTTAGGCGGCCTTTGTGTCCTGTTCGATGACAAATGCTACCACACAGAGCGTAACAGATGCATGTGAAAGATGCCTCTTTCGTCAGTAGCTGGGCCCCACCAACAGACATCAAACATGGATATGAAAGGCAACATGGATAGGAAAGCCGAGAGGAGGTCATGGGTCTTCCTGCTAGAATAGACATTTACCCTTATGGAAAATTGATATTCAGACCAGACCAAAACTCGAAACATCAAAGCATCCATGGGAGCACCATCGCTTCCTTTGAACAATAGTGTATCATTGTTTATTGCAAAATCAAAATCGCTCTGAGTGTCGTAGTTATGGCCACACAGTGAATGAATCCCGAATACTTATAATCAAGAACCATCTTGATGAGAACGTCCGGTACAAACATTAACAGTGTTAAATGCATTACTTTTGTTCTTTTTCTATCATGAAAATAATCACTCAGAAAAATTGATGTAATAGTGGGCTTCTAATGTAAGAGATGACAAGTATAAAGAGAGGTTAAAAAGATAGCAATATAAGCTAATAGAAAAAAGGATAACACACCAGTATTTTACGTGGTTCGCTCAATGTGACCTACATCCACGGGAGAAGACAGTAAAAGGAATTCATTGATCAAAAGGTGAGAATACAGAGATTACAACTCTAATCTCACTCACTCAGCCTAATGAAACTCAACTCACTAGAGTTATAAATGGGAATAGAAAGGAGAGGATAATACAATATTTAGCAACTCTCTATTCTCACTTTCTTTTCTAGAAATCTCATACAATGTGATGTCTATTTATAGACAAAACTTCTAAACCGCTTCATCACTTCACCCCACACATTCATCAAAGTCATATGGTGACCCAATTAATTTCATTATGGCGGTTAAGATCTTTATAAGGTGGCTATGATCTTCATAAGGTGGATATTGATGACTTTTAGGGCGGTTAGAGATTTCATAGGGTGGCTATTGATGACTTTTAGGGCGGCTAGAGATTCATAGGGTGATTAATTGATTTTGAGAAAAAGTCTAAGAAGATGACTTGATTTATTTATTAAAAACATGTCAACAAAAATAATAAGTCGACATGATTTTTTTTTAAGATAAGGCTATCACGTGAGGGCACGTGAATCTAAAAAATTATACCCGCTTTGTGTTCTTTTTCTATCACGCTTCATGCTAAATTGGTTTTAAAAAAGGGCACTGCAATATATGTGTTGTTTGGTTAGGAGTGAAAGTGAGAAAGTGAGAAAGTAGTAATAGTTCCATTTGGAACTTTGGAATTGGTTAGTGAGTTTTCCGGTGTTTGGATGTTGTCAGGAAGTGTGGTTTGAAAAATGTTATGTCTTTTCCGGTATTTGGATGATAACGTGAAAGTGAAAGTGAAAAATTTGACCACAAAATAATATTAAAATAAAAATTAGATTAAAAAAATAAAAATTAGATTGTAATTATAATGCAAGTGAGATTTACATGACCACAAAACTAACTATTTTGAGCTACAACTTATTACAAATGACATTTACATGACCACAAAATTAACTGTAGCACTCTGAAAGTGAGGAAGTAACTGTGTAAAAGGGAAAACAGAAAAGGAAATGGGTTTTTCTCATTTTTCTTTTTAGTGTTTGGATAGATAGGGAAGTGAGCATTTATACTTTTCCATTTCCTTATTTCCGCCCACTTACTTGCAACCAAACACTTCCACAATGATTTTTTTTCTTGATTGTGAGTTGGCAGATTAGTGAATACATAGTATTTAGAAAGAGAAAAAAACTCGTCTGTGCAAAGAACTTTAAGATTGTAAATTCTGAAAAATCAACCTATAATATAAAATATTTGAATTTGATAATTCGGACAGATAGCACTAGACGCCTTTAGACCACATTTCCTGTGATTTATATGAATTTTTATTTTTTTTACTTTGATTTAAATGTAAAAATTTGCAGGCATACGCATTTATTTTTAATTTTACTTCAATGGAAAAAAAATCTGAGGACAGATGAACGTGAAAAATGCAGATATTTAACGGTGTGTCACGTGGCCTTTGTGTCTTCTTCGGGCGCAAATGACAGCACACAGAACGTGACAGATGCATGTGAACATTTTAGTCAGCGGCTGGGCCCCACCAACTGGCCAGGCCTCCGGCCTACATATGTTCTGATATCCCTCTTTTTTTTGTCCTGAACCAAACCCCAAACCTAAACTCTGAGAAGAGCGATGGCGAGCAACAATGAGATCTCTTCTCCCTCTTTGCCTTCAAAAATGGAATCTTTAACCCTAAACACTCCACCATGGCTCGATCTCCCGAATCCTCTAACTGAGAACATCTTGAAGCGCCTCCCGCTCTCCGATTACATTCGATTTGGTGCAGTCTGCCCCAAATGGCGCTCCATCCAAACCGCCCACCGCCGCCGCCACGCTCCGATGCCGCCTCCGATGATCAACCTCCCAAGGTTCTTCTCCGACAGGCCCGAACAAGATTCTGTGCTTTGCCTCAGCCCCTTCGAGCAGCGAACCCATCGCCTTAGAGTCCCCCTCACACCCCGCTATCTCGAGTACCAGAGAGGAACATCAAGGGAGACAGAGAAAATGCCATCTTGTTCCTTCTCTTTCCCCAATGGCTGGTTGCTGCTCGACGACTGCCCGTACTGGACTCCTCGCAGTTACGCTTTCACCCTCGTGAATCCCGTCTCCGGCGCCCAAATCGAAACCCCAGGGATCGGCAGGGCCTTGTATTTTGACTGTAAGGCCGCCGTCTCCGCCCCTTCCGGCGGCGGCTCCTCCATGCTCCTCCTCACAACCGACAAGTGGGGGAAGAGGTTCCAGTTGTTCCAGCAGGGGCCCGACCATGACGACTGGTACCGGCTGCCGTTCCCCGACAATAAAATGGGATGGGACGGCGTCCTGTGTCCGTGATCAGTTCGATCTTTTGGAGGGGAAGTTTTACTGCATTTATTTGAGCAGGGGTCTCATCGTCATCGATCCTCTCCCCGGCGAGCCCACGATGCAGTTCTTGGAGATGGACTAGAGCCAGCTGCCGGTGCTCGGGAACAGATGGGAGGATGACGTGGAGGACAGGATGGAACTCTTTTTGGTGGAATCTAATGGGAAGCTATTGCTGGTTGTGGAGTTCTTCGAGTTCGACCCGACTCACACCACCCGCGGACTCGCAGGGTTCCAAGTGTTTGAGGCTGATTTTTCTGAGAGGAAGTGATGGGTGAGGGTGGAAAGCCTTGGAGATCGAGTGCTGTTCATTTATCGAAATTTTGCAGCTTCTTTGTTAGCAGCTGATGTTGGAGTCAAAGGGAACTGCATCTATTGTATAGATCCATCTAAAGAAGAGCCGATGCCATGGAGTGTATTCGATTTGAGTAATGGGAGTGTGACGGATGCGCCACTCCCATGTCCTCCTCCTTCGCCTTCTGCTCATCTTATGTTTGTGCCGAGCATATGCTAATCCTGCAAGATCG
Source organism: Agave tequilana (assembly GCA_038442645.1). NCBI lineage: Eukaryota > Viridiplantae > Streptophyta > Magnoliopsida > Asparagales > Asparagaceae > Agave > Agave tequilana. Next base: position 86,964 of record JAVJIF010012741.1, on the reverse strand, counting down.
GTAACAATTCAAGCCTCTTAGATTTCTTTCTATTAGCTGATTTTATTTTATAGCTTTTCTCTCAGTTTAATTCCAATGAAGCTTTTTTTTTGACATATATAGCTTAATGCTAGTGTAGGAAGTTTGAGAAAATTCATTTCTATGTTTTTGATTGCATTTCTTGTATTCCGTTTGTCTCTCATGGTTTTTGACATACAGGCTGAATGATTTCTACACTAGTTGACCCAATGGTATTTCTATATGGTCATGCCATCTATTCAGAAGAAACAAATGGTTATGATATATATTTTCTATTTGTTATTATTTATTCATTACTAATGACCTGAAACCAAAGCTTAAAAGATAGTGGCAATTATAACAAGCAATACTTGCAAATTTTTGCCAAAGATAGGATATCCCTCTTTATTGTAATCAAGACCTAACGGTCGTCGTTTGTATTCTCTCAGAAAAAGGGTCGTGGTTTGTAATAGTGAGGTGTTTCCTCTAAGCTGTATTTGCTTTGAACACAAAAACTTAATTAGTTTAGAACTGTAGTGGCCAATTTTCAGCCTCTTTTGAAATCACGACACTTGTCCCGCGACAGAGGGGCACTTTAGGAAATCAACAACATTATACCAAATCAGATCCACATTTACATCTGGGAGGTGGTTACACCCTCAGATTGGAGCAGGTATGAATAAATACATAATCGTACAGTTACAACCACAAAGATCCTTCGCCGAGCCGCCGCCTTGCCAAGCTCGCTCTCTGCCTTCTCCGCGGGCCGCCATCGATGGCCATCACCCACGACACAGCCTCTTACACCCCTACCCTCTTCGGCAAACCCTGTTGCCTCCGCGGCCTCCGCCGGCGAGCAACACCGGTGGCCGATCCCTGCCTCTTTCCATGAGTCTTCGTCTCTCGTTCCACCTCTTTCATTTTGTGTATATTGTGTATGTACGATATTTGTGTGTGTGGTTGTGTGTTAATGTGTGTGTATGTGTGTGTTAGTGTTTAGGTATGTGTGCGTGAGTGTAGATGTGTGTAGTTATGTAACGTATGTGTGCATGAGTGTATATATGAACATGTGTGTATGAGGATATGAAAGTATGTACATTTTCTCTGTGTGTGTGTGTGTGTGCTGTGTGTGTGTGTGTTCAGCATGTGTGTTTATGTGTAAGTGTGTGACTGTGTTGGTGTCTCTTTCCCTATGTCTCTTTCTATGTGCGTTACAGTTGTACAAAAAACGGAGTTGTGTTTACAGAAGACCCGAAATCGATTCAGATTCGTATTTGCAGAGTGCCGATATGCTAGGCTATTTGTAGACCGACATACGAAATGATTCGAAGATTCGTAATGGCTCGTGCAGTGCATACCAAATAGCGATTCGAGCCCGTCATTTCATGTGAGTGTTTGCTTGTTGCGTTGTTATTCGTTTATCATTGATACTGAGTGTTTAATTTATTGGTTTACCATATTGGTGCATTTCATTATTATAAATTGTCGAGAGCATGTTGTATTTGTTTATATTAATTTGTGCAATTTAATTCATCATTTTATGTGAATATTTACATTGCATGCCGTTGTTAGTTATTATTTTAGTTAGGCTGGCGTTTTGCGCCATAATCCACCGCTACGTCCAGGAAACATGTCTGCGCCATGGGCAGGAAATTGGACGAAGGCTGTAAGTTGGACTTTGTTGCACCATTATCTTCTGATGAATCCTTTTTTGCTCAGATTAAACAATCTGAAATTGATGATAATATTAACAAATGGGATAACACATTAGTTGGGTATGTGCTTGGTGAAAAACCCTATTTTTTTTCATCTAAAAGCTTGTGTTATGCGATTATGGAAGCCTGCATGCCCATTAGATATCCTTACTAGAGAGAATGGATATTTTTTCGTCAGATTTGGATCAGGGGAAGAGTGCCAGCGGATCCTTCAAACAGGTCATTGGCTCTTTGATGGTAGATTGATTATTCTTAAGCAATGGACTCAATTTATTGGATTGGAGCGATATCTTCTCTCTTCAATTCCTATTTGTGTGTGTTTTCCCTCACTGCATCTGAAATTTTGGTTTAAGACTATTATTAATAAAATTGCCAGTGTGATAGGTTTTCCTCTTTTTATGCATAAAGCCACATCTTCATTTGAAAATTTGGCCTTTGCTAGATGTTTTGTGGAGATCTCTGCTAGGCAAGCAATTGTTAATACTTGGATACTTGAGGTTGAAGGAGGTGAGAAGGTAACAATTGCTGTGGAATATGAGTGGGTTCGTCCACATGTACAAGATGCAAATGTTTTGGACATGTGGATACACAATGTCCTACAAAGGTAGAATGGAGACCAAAGAATCCTAATGTTACCAACTGTATATCTGCAGCATCTGATACAAACAATTCAATTTCTGATCCTAATGTTTCTCAGGTTATGGTTTTCAATCAGAACAGAATCATGGAGAGATGCATCATGCACATGATCTAACAAAGTCTGGGCTCTCATTGCCAAAACATGTGCAGGTCAAAGAGAAGTTTGTGCAAGTTGGACAAGAATTTTCGGATCAGGCTACTGTGCAAAAGTTGCAGGTTGGGCAAGAATGTGCAGGTCAGATTATTACAGGTCAGAGTAGTGTACATGTTACACAAATGCAATGTTTGCCACAAGAGAAGGATGTACAGCTACTAGAAATGGATGTGCAGGTGACTAAGATGCATGATGTGCAACATAAGAATGTGCAGCTTTTTTCTCCTGTGCAGGACACTATCCAAATTGAACAGGATGCCTAAGTTCAGCCATGTACTAATACCTCCGCAGAAATGGTTTCAGCTGACAAGGAGACTAGTTCTGGCAACCAAAAAAATAATATACAGTACGCAAGGCTGACTGAGATGATCAGAAACTCTGCTGCCGATATTGATGGGAATCATGAGACACATGAAACTGATTTTTCAGTTGGAAGTCAACTTTCCAGATGGAGAGGCACAGGATTTCAAAATTACAGAGGATAATCCTGAATGGCTGGAGCTTATGAGATCCTATAGAGAATAGAAGAACAAGAATTCTAGAGTCAAGCAACAAGCACCTAAACATACTAGAAGGAGTGATAGATTGAGTCGGGGGGGGGGGGTTGGCTCAACCACAATCATCAAGGTAAATGGTTATTTTAGTGTGGAACGTGAGGGGATTGAGTAAGAAGGTTAGGAGACAGGATGTTAAGGACCATGTTCATAGATTTTCTCCATCTACTGTTGGACTGGTGGAAACTAAAGAGAGGCCCAATAAAGCATACAGAGTAACTAAATCCTTACCAGTGGATAGGCAGCATGTCAATAATTATGCATACTCTGACAAAGGTAGAATTTGGCTTTAGGGGCTGTTTGTTTCCCCACAAAAGGCCGCAAAATTGTAAGTCGTAAAACCTCTTTTCCATTTTCCGCTGTTTGTTTCGCTGCAAAACAACTTGCAAAATACAACTCTCATTTCCCACTTGCAGTTGCTACAGTTAAATTTGTGGTCATGTAAATCTCACTTTTACACTCACATTTTCTCACTTACAATTGCTACAGTTAATTTTGTGGTCATGTAAATTTCACTTGTAGTACACTTGCAGTCCCAAAGCAGTTACTTGACAATCAATATATAATTTAATATTATTAAATATTTAATATTTTTATTATTTTTAATAGTGTTTAATTTCTTATTTAATTATTTTATATTTGTATTTTTTAGTTTTTTTATTATTTTTAATATTGTTTTAATATCTAATATTTAATTATTTTAATTTAATATTTTTATTTAATATTGTTATTTAATACTTTAATATTTTATTAATATTTACTCCAATTTTCTTAATATTGTTAATTAATTCATTTCTATGTTTTTGATTGCATTTCTTGTATTCCGTTTGTCTCTCATGGTTTTTGACATATAGGCTGAATGATTTCTACACTAGTTGACCCAATGGTATTTCTATATGGTCATGCCATCTATTCAGAAGAAACAAATTGTTATGATATATATTTTCTATTTGTTATTATTTATTCATTACTAATGACCTGAAACCAAAGCTTAAAAGATAGTGGCAATTATAACAAGCAATACTTGCAAATTTTGCCAAAGATAGGATATCCCTCTTTATTGTAATCAAGACCTAACGGTCGTGGTTTGTATTCTCTCAGAAAAAGGGTCGTGGTTTGTAATAGTGAGGTGTTTCCTCTAAGCTGTATTTGCTTTGAACACAAAAACTTAATTAGTTTAGAACTGTAGTGGCCATTTTTCAGCCTCTTTTGAAATCACGACACTTGTCCCGCGACAGAGGGGCACTTTAGGAAATCAACAACATTATACCAAATCAGATCCACATTTACATCTGGGAGGTGGTTACACCCTCAGAGTGGAGTAGGTATGAATAATACATAATCGTACAGTTACAACCACAAAGATCCTTCGCCGAGCCGCCACCTTGCCAAGCTCGCTCTCTGCCTTCTCCGCGGGCCGCCATCGATGGCCATCACCCACGACACAGCCTCTTACACCCCTACCCTCTTCGGCAAACCCTGTTGCCTCCGCGGCCTCCGCAGGCGAGCAACACCGGTGGCCGATCCCTGCCTCTTTCCATGAGTCTTTGTCTCTCGTTCCACCTCTTTCATTTTGTGTATATTGTGTATGTACGATATTTGTGTGTGTGGTTGTGTGTTATGTGTGTGTATGTGTGTGTTAGTGTTTAGGTATGTGTGCGTGAGTGTAGATGTGTGTAGTTATGTAACGTATGTGTGCATGAGTGTATATATGAACATGTGTGTATGAGGATATAAAAGTATGTACATTTTCTCTCTCTCTGTGTGTGTGTGTGTGTGTGTTGTGTGTGTGTGTTCAGCATGTGTGTTTATGTGTAGGTGTGTGACTGTGTTGGTGTCTCTTTCCCTATGTCTCTTTCTATGTGTGTTACAGTTGTACAAAAAATCGGAGTTGTGTTTACAGAAGACCCGAAATCGATTCAGATTCGTATTTGCAGAGTGCCGATATGCTAGGCTATTTGTAGACCGACATACGAAATGATTCGAAGATTCGTAATGGCTCGTGCAGTGCATACCAAATAGCGATTCGAGCCCCTCATTTCATGTGAGTGTTTGCTTGTTGCGTTGTTATTCGTTTATCATTGATACTGAGTGTTTAATTTATTGGTTTACCATATTGGTGCATTTCATTATTATAAATTGTCGAGAGTATGCTGTATTTGTTTATATTAATTTGTGCAATTTAATTCATCATTTTATGTGAATATTTACATTGCATGCCGTTGTTAGTTATTATTTTTGTTAGGCTGGCGTTTTGCGCCATGATCCACCGCTACGTCCTGGAAACATGTCTGCGCCATGGGCAGGAAATTTGACGAAGGCTGTAAGTTGGACTTTGTTGCACCATTATCTTCTGAAGAATCCTTTTTTGCTCAGATTAAACAATCTGAAATTGATGATAATATTAACAAATGGGATAACACATTAGTTGGGTATGTGCTTGGTGAAAAACCCTATTTTTTTCATCTAAAAGCTTGTGTTATGCGATTATGGAAGCCTACATGCCCATTAGATATCCTTTACTAGAGAGAATGGATATTTTTTCGTCAGATTTGGATCAAGGGAAGAGTGCCAGCGGATCCTTCAAACAGGTCCTTGGCTCTTTGATGGTAGATTGATTATTCTTAAGCAATGGACTCAATTTATTGGATTGGAGCGATATCTTCTCTCTTCAATTCCTATTTGTGTGTGTTTTCCCTCACTGCATCTGAAATTTTGGTTTAAGACTATTATTAATAAAATTGCCAGTGTGATAGGTTTTCCTCTTTTTATGCATAAAGCCACATCTTCATTTGAAAATTTGGCCTTTGCTAGATGTTTTGTGGAGATCTCTGCTAGGCAAGCAATTGTTAATACTTGGATACTTGAGGTTGAAGGAGGTGAGAAGGTAACAATTGCTGTGGAATATGAGTGGGTTCGTCCCACATGTACAAGATGCAAATGTTTTGGACATGTGGATACACAATGTCCTACAAAGGTAGAATGGAGACCAAAGAATCCTAATGTTACCACTACGAAGGTAGAATGGAGACCAAAGAATCCTAATGTTACCAACTGTATATCTGCAGCATCTGATACAAACAATTCAATTTCTGATCCTAATGTTTCTCAGGTTATGGTTTTCAATCAGAACAGAATCATGGAGAGATGCATCATGCACATGATCTAACAAAGTCTGGGCTCTCATTGCCAAAACATGTGCAGGTCAAAGAGAAGTTTGTGCAAGTTGGACAAGAATTTTCGGATCAGGTTACTGTGCAAAAGTTGCAGGTTGGGCAAGAATGTGCAGGTCAGATTATTACAGGTCAGAGTAGTGTACATGTTACACAAATGCAATGTTTGCCACAAGAGAAGGATGTACAGCTACTAGAAATGGATGTGCAGGTGACTAAGATGCATGATGTGCAACATAAGAATGTGCAGCTTTTTTCTCCTGTGCAGGACACTATCCTAATTGAACAGGATGCCTAAGTTCAGCCATGTACTAATACCTCCGCAGAAATGGTTTCAGCTGACAAGGAGACTAGTTCTGGCAACCAAAAAAATAATATACAGTACGCAAGGCTGACTGAGATGATCAGAAACTCTGCTGCCGATATTGACGGGAATCATGAGACACATGAAACTGATTTTTCAGTTGGAAGTCAACTTTCCAGATGGAGAGGCATAGGATTTCAAAATTATAGAGGATAATCCTGAATGGCTGGAGCTTATGAGATCCTATAGAGAATAGAAGAACAAGAATTCTAGAGTCAAGCAACAAGCACCTAAACATACTAGAAGGAGTGATAGACTGGGTCGGGGGGGGGGGGGGGCGGGGGTTGGCTCAACCACAATCATCAAGGTAAATGGTTATTTTAGTGTGGAACGTGAGGGGATTGAGTAAGAAGGTTAGGAGACAGGATGTTAAGGACCATGTTCATAGATTTTCTCCATCTACTGTTAGATTGGTGGAAACTAAAGAGAGGCCCAATAAAGCATACAGAGTAACTAAATCCTTACCGGTGGATAGGCAGCATGTCAATAATTATGCATACTCTGACAAAGGTAGAATTTGGCTTAGGGGCTGTTTGTTTCCCCGCAAAAGGCCGCAAAATTGTAAGTCGTAAAACCTCTTTTCCATTTTCCGCTGTTTGTTTCGCTGCAAAATAACTTGCAAAATACAACTCTCATTTCCCACTTGCAGTTGCTACAGTTAAATTTATGGTCATGTAAATCTCACTTTTACACTCACATTTTCTCACTTGCAATTGCTACAGTTAATTTTGTGGTCATGTAAATTCCACTTGTAGTACACTTGCAGTCCCAAAGCAGTTACTTGATAATCAATATATAATTTAATATTATTAAATATTTAATATTTTTATTATTTTTAATAGTGTTTAATTTCTTATTTAATTATTTTATATTTGTATTTTTTAGTTTTTTTATTATTTTTAATATTGTTTTAATTTCTAATATTTAATTATTTTAATTTAATATTTTTATTTAATATTGTTATTTAATACTTTAATATTTTATTAATATTTACACCAATTTTCTTAATATTGTTAATTAATTCATTTCTATGTTTTTTATTGCATTTCTTGTATTCCGTTTGTCTCTCATGGTTTTTGACATACAGGCTGAATGATTTCTACACTAGTTGACCCAATGGTATTTCTATATGGTCATGCCATCTATTCAGAAGAAACAAATGGTTATGATATATATTTTCTATTTGTTATTTTTTATTCATTACTAATGACTTGAAACCAAAGCATAAAAGATAGTGGCAATTATAACAAGCAATACTTGCAAATTTTGCCAAAGGATATCCCTCTTTATTGTAATCGAGACCTAACGGTCGTGGTTTGTATTCTCTCAGAAAAAGGGTCGTGGTTTGTAATAGTGAAGTGTTTCCTCTAAGCTGTATTTGCTTTGAACACAAAAACTTAATTAGTTTAGAACTGTAGTGGCCATTTTTCAGCCTCTTTTGAAATCACGACACTTGTCCCGCGACAGAGGGGCACTTTAGGAAATCAACAACATTATACCAAATCAGATCCACATTTACATCTGGGAGGTGGTTACACCCTCAGATTGGAGTAGGTATGAATAAATACATAATCGTACAGTTACAACCACAAAGATCCTTCGCCGAGCTGCCGCCTTGCCAAGCTCGCTCTCTGCCTTCTCCGCAGGCCGCCATCGATGGCCATCACCCACGACACAGCCTCTTACACCCCTACCCTCTTCGGCAAACCCTGTTGCCTCCGCGGCCTCCGCCGGCGAGCAACACCGGTGGCCGATCCCTGCCTCTTTCCATGAGTCTTCGTCTCTCGTTCCACCTCTTTCATTTTGTGTATATTGTGTATGTACGATATTTGTGTGTGTGGTTGTGTGTTAATGTGTGTGTATGTGTGTGTTAGTGTTTAGGTATGTGTGCGTGAGTGTAGATGTGTGTAGTTATGTAACGTATGTGTGCATGAGTGTATATATGAACATGTGTGTATGAGGATATGAAAGTATGTACATTTTCTCTGTGTGTGTGTGTGTGTTGTGTGTGTGTGTTCAGCATGTGTGTTTATGTGTAGGTGTGTGACTGTGTTGGTGTCTCTTTCCCTATGTCTCTTTCTATGTGCGTTACAGTTGTACAAAAAATCGGAGTTGTGTTTACAGAAGACCCGAAATCGATTCAGATTCGTATTTGCAGAGTGCCGATATGCTAGGCTATTTGTAGACCGACATACGAAATGATTCGAAGATTCGTAATGGCTCCGTGCAGTGCATACCAAATAGCGATTCGAGCCCGTCATTTCATGTGAGTGTTTGCTTGTTGCGTTGTTATTCGTTTATCATTGATACTGAGTGTTTAATTTATTGGTTTACCATATTGGTGCATTTCATTATTATAAATTGTCGAGAGTATGTTGTATTTGTTTATATTAATTTGTGCAATTTAATTCATCATTTTATGTGAATATTTACATTGCATGTCGTTGTTAGTTATTATTTTAGTTAGGCTGGAGTTTTGCGCCATGATCCACCGCTACGTCCTGGAAACATGTCTGCGCCATGGGCAGGAAATTGGACGAAGGCTGTAAGTTGGACTTTGTTGCACCATTATCTTCTGATGAATCCTTTTTTGCTCAGATTAAACAATCTGAAATTGATGATAATATTAACAAATGGGATAACACATTAGTTGGGTATGTGCTTGGTGAAAAACCCTATTTTTTTCATCTAAAAGCTTGTGTTATGCGATTATGGAAGCCTGCATGCCCATTAGATATCCTTACTAGAGAGAATGGATATTTTTTCGTCAGATTTGGATCAGGGGAAGAGTGCCAGCGGATCCTTCAAACAGGTCCTTGGCTCTTTGATGGTAGATTGATTATTCTTAAGCAATGGACTCAATTTATTGGATTGGAGCGATATCTTCTCTCTTCAATTCCTATTTGTGTGTGTTTTCCCTCACTGCATCTGAAATTTTGGTTTAAGACTATTATTAATAAAATTGCCAGTGTGATAGGTTTTCCTCTTTTTATGCATAAAGCCACATCTTCATTTGAAAATTTGGCCTTTGCTAGATGTTTTGTGGAGATCTCTGCTAGGCAAGCAATTGTTAATACTTGGATACTTGAGGTTGAAGGAGGTGGGAAGGTAACAATTGCTGTGGAATATGAGTGGGTTCGTCCCACATGTACAAGATGCAAATGTTTTGGACATGTGGATACACAATGTCCTACAAAGGTAGAATGGAGACCAAAGAATCCTAATGTTACCACTACGAAGGTAGAATGGAGACCAAAGAATCCTAATGTTACCAACTGTATATCTGCAGCATCTGATACAAACAATTCAATTTCTGATCCTAATGTTTCTCAGGTTATGGTTTTCAATCAGAACAGAATCATGGAGAGATGCATCATGCACATGATCTAACAAAGTCTGGGCTCTCATTGCCAAAACATGTGCAGGTCAAAGAGAAGTTTGTGCAAGTTGGACAAGAATTTTCGGATCAGGTTACTGTGCAAAAGTTGCAGGTTGGGCAAGAATGTGCAGGTCAGATTATTACAGGTCAGAGTAGTGTACATGTTACACAAATGCAATGTTTGCCACAAGAGAAGGATGTACAGCTACTAGAAATGGATGTGCAGGTGACTAAGATGCATGATGTGCAACATAAGAATGTGCAGCTTTTTTCTCCTGTGCAGGACACTATCCTAATTGAACAGGATGCCTAAGTTCAGCCATGTACTAATACCTCCGCAGAAATGGTTTCAGCTGACAAGGAAACTAGTTCTGGCAACCAAAAAAATAATATACAGTACGCAAGGCTGACTGAGATGATCAGAAACTCTGCTGCCGATATTGACGGGAATCATGAGACACATGAAACTGATTTTTCAGTTGGAAGTCAACTTTCCAGATGGAGAGGCACAGGATTTCAAAATTATAGAGGATAATCCTGAATGGCTGGAGCTTATGAGATCCTATAGAGAATAGAAGAACAAGAATTCTAGAGTCAAGCAACAAGCACCTAAACATACTAGAAGGAGTGATAGACTGGGTCGGGGGGGGGGGGTTGGCTCAACCACAATCATCAAGGTAAATGGTTATTTTAGTGTGGAACGTGAGGGGATTGAGTAAGAAGGTTAGGAGACAGGATGTTAAGGACCATGTTCATAGATTTTCTCCATCTAATGTTGGATTGGTGGAAACTAAAGAGAGGCCCAATAAAGCATACAGAGTAACTAAATCCTTACCGGTGGATAGGCAGCATGTCAATAATTATGCATACTCTGACAAAGGTAGAATTTGGCTTAGGGGCTGTTTGTTTCCCCGCAAAAGGCCGCAAAATTGTAAGTCGTAAAACCTCTTTTCCATTTTCCGCTGTTTGTTTCGCTGCAAAACAACTTGCAAAATACAACTCTCATTTCCCACTTGCAGTTGCTACAGTTAAATTTATGGTCATGTAAATCTCACTTTTACACTCACATTTTCTCACTTGCAATTGCTACAGTTAATTTTGTGGTCATGTAAATTCCACTTGTAGTACACTTGCAGTCCCAAAGCAGTTACTTGATAATCAATATATAATTTAATATTATTAAATATTTAATATTTTTATTATTTTTAATAGTGTTTAATTTCTTATTTAATTATTTTATATTTGTATTTTTTTAGTTTTTTTATTATTTTTAATATTGTTTTAATATCTAATATTTAATTATTTAATTTAATATTTTTATTTAATATTGTTATTTAATACTTTAATATTTTATTAATATTTACACCAATTTTCTTAATATTGTTAATTAATTCATTTCTATGTTTTTGATTGCATTTCTTGTATTCCGTTTGTCTCTCATGGTTTTTGACATACAGGCTGAATGATTTCTACACTAGTTGACCCAATGGTATTTCTATATGGTCATGCCATCTATTCAGAAGAAACAATGGTTATGATATATATTTTCTATTTGTTATTTTTTATTCATTACTAATGACCTGAAACAAAACATAAAAGATAGTGGCAATTATAACAAGCAATACTTGCAAATTTTGCCAAAGGATATCCCTCTTTATTGTAATCGAGACCTAACAGTCGTGGTTTGTATTCTCTCAGAAAAAGGGTCGTGGTTTGTAATAGTGAGGTGTTTCCTCTAAGCTGTATTTGCTTTGAACACAAAAACTTAATTAGTTTAGAACTGTAGTGGTCATTTTTCAGCCTCTTTTGAAATCACGACACTTGTCCCGTGATAGAGGGGCACTTTAGGAAATTAACAACATTATACCAAATCAGATCCACATTTACATCTGGGAGGTGGTTACACCCTCAGATTGGAGTAGGTATGAATAATACATAATCGTACAGTTACAACCACAAAGATCCTTCGCCGAGCCGCCGCCTTGCCAAGCTCGCTCTCTGCCTTCTCCGCAGGCCGCCATCGATGGCCATCACCCGCGACACAGCCTCTTACACCCCTACCCTCTTCGGCAAACCCTGTTGCCTCCGCGGCCTCCGCCGGCGAGCAACACCGGTGGCCGATCCCTGCCTCTTTCCATGAGTCTTCGTCTCTCGTTCCACCTCTTTCATTTTGTGTATATTGTGTATGTACGATATTTGTGTGTGTGGTTGTGTGTTAATGTGTGTGTATGTGTGTGTTAGTGTTTAGGTATGTGTGCGTGAGTGTAGATGTGTGTAGTTATGTAACGTATGTGTGCATGAGTGTATATATGAACATGTGTGTATGAGGATATGAAGTATGTACATTTTCTCTGTGTGTGTGTGTGTGTTGTGTGTGTGTGTTCAGCATGTGTGTTTATGTGTAGGTGTGTGACTGTGTTGGTGTCTCTTTCCCTATGTCTCTTTCTATGTGCGTTACAGTTGTACAAAAAATCGGAGTTGTGTTTACAGAAGACCCGAAATCGATTCAGATTCGTATTTGCAGAGTGCCGATATGCTAGGCTATTTGTAGACCGACATATGAAATGATTCGAAGATTCGTAATGGCTCCGTGCAGTGCATACCAAATAGCGATTCGAGCCCGTCATTTCATGTGAGTGTTTGCTTGTTGCGTTGTTATTCGTTTATCATTGATACTGAGTGTTTAATTTATTGGTTTACCATATTGGTGCATTTCATTATTATAAATTGTCGAGAGTATGTTGTATTTGTTTATATTAATTTGTGCAATTTAATTCATCATTTTATGTGAATATTTACATTGCATGCCGTTGTTAGTTATTATTTTAGTTAGGCTGGCGTTTTGCGCCATGATCCACCGCTACGTCCTGGAAACATGTCTGCGCCATGGGCAGGAAATTGGACGAACGCTGTAAGTTGGACTTTGTTGCACCATTATCTTCTGATGAATCCTTTTTTGCTCAGATTAAACAATCTGAAATTGATGATAATATTAACAAATGGGATAACACATTAGTTGGGTATGTGCTTGGTGAAAAACCCTATTTTTTTTCATCTAAAAGCTTGTGTTATGCGATTATGGAAGCCTGCATGCCCATTAGATATCCTTACTAGAGAGAATGGATATTTTTTCGTCAGATTTGGATCAGGGAAGAGTGCCAGCGGATCCTTCAAACAGGTCCTTGGCTCTTTGATGGTAGATTGATTATTCTTAAGCAATGGACTCAATTTATTGGATTGGAGCGATATCTTCTCTCTTCAATTCCTATTTGTGTGTGTTTTCCCTCACTGCATCTGAAATTTTGGTTTAAGACTATTATTATTAAATTGCCAGTGTGATAGGTTTTCCTCTTTTTATGCATAACGCCACATCTTCATTTGAAAATTTGGCCTTTGCTAGATGTTTTGTGGAGATCTCTGCTAGGCAAGCAATTGTTAATACTTGGATACTTGAGGTTGAAGGAGGTGGGAAGGTAACAATTGCTGTGGAATATGAGTGGGTTCGTTCCACATGTACAAGATGCAAATGTTTTGGACATGTGGATACACAATGTCCTACAAAGGTAGAATGGAGACCAAAGAATCCTAATGTTACCACTACGAAGGTAGAATGGAGACCAAAGAATCCTAATGTTACCAACTGTATATCTGCAGCATCTGATACAAACAATTCAATTTCTGATCCTAATGTTTCTCAGGTTATGGTTTTCAATCAGACAGAATCATGGAGAGATGCATCATGCACATGATCTAACAAAGTCTGGGCTCTCATTGCCAAAACATGTGCAGGTCAAAGAGAAGTTTGTGCAAGTTGGACAAGAATTTTCGGATCAGGTTACTGTGCAAAAGTTGCAGGTTGGGCAAGAATGTGCAGGTCAGATTATTACAGGTCAGAGTAGTGTACATGTTACACAAATGCAATGTTTGCCACAAGAGAAGGATGTACAGCTGCTAGAAATGGATGTGCAGGTGACTAAGATGCATGATGTGCAACATAAGAATGTGCAGCTTTTTTCTCCTGTGCAGGACACTATCCTAATTGAACAGGATGCCTAAGTTCAGCCATGTACTAATACCTCCGCAGAAATGGTTTCAGCTGACAAGGAGACTAGTTCTGGCAACCAAAAAATAATATACAGTACGCAAGGCTGACTGAGATGATCAGAACTCTGCTGCCGATATTGATGGGAATCATGAGACACATGAAACTGATTTTTCAGTTGGAAGTCAACTTTCCAGATGGAGGCACAGGATTTCAAAATTACAGAGGATAATCCTGAATGGCTGGAGCTTATGAGATCCTATAGAGAATAGAAGAACAAGAATTCTAGAGTCAAGCAACAAGCACCTAAACATACTAGAAGGAGTGATAGATTGAGTCGGGGGGGGGGGGGGGTTGGCTCAACCACAATCATCAAGGTAAATGGTTATTTTAGTGTGGAACGTGAGGGGATTGAGTAAGAAGGTTAGGAGATAGGATGTTAAGGACCATGTTCATAGATTTTCTCCATCTAATGTTGGATTGGTGGAAACTAAAGAGAGGCCCAATAAAGCATACAGAGTTACTAAATCCTTACCAGTGGATAGGCAGCATGTCAATAATTATGCATACTCTGACAGGTAGAATTTGGCTTAGGGGCTGTTTGTTTCCCCGCAAAAGGCCGCAAAATTGTAAGTCGCAAAACCTCTTTTTCATTTTCCGCTGTTTGTTTCGCTGCAAAACAACTTGCAAAATACAACTCTCATTTCCCACTTGCAGTTGCGACAGTTAAATTTATGGTCATGTAAATCTCACTTTTACACTCACATTTTCTCACTTGCAATTGCTACAGTTAATTTTGTGGTCATGTAAATTCCACTTGTAGTACACTTACAGTCCCAAAGCAGTTACTTGATAATCAATATATAATTTAATATTATTAAATATTTAATATTTTTATTATTTTTAATAGTGTTTAATTTCTTATTTAATTATTTTATATTTGTATTTTTTAGTTTTTTATTTTTAATATTGTTTTAATATCTAATATTTAATTATTTTAATTTAATATTTTTATTTAATATTGTTATTTAATGCTTTAATATTTTATTAATATTTACACCAATTTTCTTAATATTGTTAATTAATTCATTTCTATGTTTTTTATTGCATTTCTTGTATTCTGTTTGTCTCTCATGGTTTTTGACATACAGGCTGAATGATTTCTACACTAGTTTACCCAATGGTATTTCTATATGGTCATGCCATCTATTCAGAAGAAACAAATGGTTATGATATATATTTTCTATTTGTTATTATTTATTCATTACTAATGACCTGAAACCAAAGCTTAAAAGATAGTGGCAATTATAACAAGCAATACTTGCAAATTTTGCCAAAGATAGGATATCCCTCTTTATTGTAATCAAGACCTAACGGTCGTGGTTTGTATTCTCTCAGAAAAAGGGTCGTGGTTTGTAATAGTGAGGTGTTTCCTCTAAGCTGTATTTGCTTTGAACACAAAAACTTAATTAGTTTAGAACTATAGTGGCCATTTTTCAGCCTCTTTTGAAATCACGACACTTGTCCCGCGACAGAGGGGCACTTTAGGAAATCAATAACATTATACCAAATCAGATCCACATTTACATCTGGGAGGTGGTTACACCCTCAGATTGGAGTAGGTATGAATAAATACATAATCGTACAGTTACAACCACAAAGATTGTATGGTTACAACTACCCGAGATACCAGCAACCTCGATATCATCCCTCAACTTGTATAAATACCCCTTCTCCTCCAACAAGAAGAGAGGAGGAAAAAACAATCAAACACCCGATCATGTGTAACAACAACACTGTAATCCTTCTCTTAAAGACTAGCACATCCTTTCTTCTCCCCATGGGTTTTTTCCATTCTCGAGTTTTTTCATGTAAAAACTGTCTTTGCGATTGTGATTTTCTCTCTCCATTTTTACTTTTTTTTATGTTTGTGTTTGAGGTCGTATTTTGGGATTTTTTTGTCACCACAAATTGGTGCTTTCATTGAGAGCCTCTGAGTATACACACAAAGTATCCTTCCATTCCTGTATATTTTCTAGCAAAATGCCTTCAAAGAAACAAGCTATCATTCAAAATGGGTTGCTTCCTGCGCCAAACCCGTTTCCATCGCCAATGACGTCGTTGCCTTATGCCAGTTGGATGCCGAGAACTCCACGTCCTGTGCCTCGCAGAGGGCAACCAACGACGCTCATCCAACTCCACTCCCCGAAGGCCAGCTCCTCCAGATGATTGCTTAAATGAAAGTGCAGATGAAAGAGCGATAGACTCAGATGAATCTTGAGCGAGAGGACAGTTCTTCTCGATCGCGAAAATGCCAGGAGGGGTGATGTAATACCAACCTGGATCGCAAGTACCTTCAAATCGTAACCAAAATTTAAAATTAAGAACATGATAAATTTTTGGGTTTCCACCCTTACGCGGGCTTCTCACCCAAAATTCGAGAGCAGATAAACTCAAGAATTAAACAGGATAATTTGAGGTAAATTTTAATTATTCAATGAATCAAATAGAATAGTCTAGGGGCCTTATATAGGCTTTACAAAAGAGGACTACTAGGAAATAACCGATGTAGTACTAAACGCAAGATAAACAAAACACAACATCTAAATAAGCTAAGGCATGAAAGATAACTGAGAACTGACGTGATGTTCTCATCATTTCCCTCGGGGTGGGAGAAACTCGACCTGGTCGAGTGAAGACTCTCCTCACGAAGCATCTCAATCGGGCCAAGGTGGTGGTCGTAGCAGCATCACTGGTAAGCCATGTTGATTCCACGGTGGTGGAGGTGGAGCTGGTCTCCGTGACGGGTCGACTGTGAAAGATAGCAGCTCGATCAAGACATAGAGAGTAGACTAAGGCGCATCATCTCTGCTAAAGACGGAGCTAATACCAGGATCCCATGGGCTATCTAACTCGAAACAATGGAAGAATCCTCTTCAGAGCCCTATCGAAGTCTTTAGGCCAAGCATGCAACTTCTTCATAGCCTCAGAGCGACCCATAACCATCACCTTATTATCAACCGCAAATTCCTATAAAGTACTATATGTTTTCGCAACAAATTTGTGGGCATTATTGTAAATTGTTATCGATGTAGTGTTATTATCAATATATGCAACAGGAAAATGCAATGTTGTAGGTTCAACTATCTCATTCACGTCATCACTAGCACTATTAGACATGTGAATTTCATCAATAATCAGTATGTCGGCACCAACTGCTGTGTCTTCAATTATACTAATAGTCCTGGAAGGAACGTGGACTTCCTCAATAACCTTCGAGACGTCAACTTTATCACTAGATACAATTCTAACATGTTGACTCTGAAGGACACTGATAATCATAATGTCCATATCCCTCACATTTAGAACACTTAGCCTTAGCATTGACTAGTGTTTTGAAAGTCAAGTCCAACCCTGATGCAACATCAAAGGCCTCTTCAATAGTGTCTAAGTCATAGGGTCAGTAATCATAGCATGTTTTATATTAGGTATTAAACCCGAAACAAACCTAGTTACAGTCTCAGAAGGGTGCTCTCTCACTTCACTACGATGGGTTAAGTCCTTAAATATGGCAACGTAATCATGAACGGACATATGACCCTGATGGAGGTTGTGTAGCTGGTCTAAGTAGGGATTCCTATAATGCTGACTGGTCATAATGGCTCAAGCAAACAAGCAGATGCAGTGAATAACCTTAGAGTCAGGTAAAGTAAATGTATGCACTAAACGAACAATACACCTTAACGTTTAATTTCTAAATGCAAAGAAAAATGCATTCCTAAAATGATGAAAAGTGATAAATGCTGATGCAACCACTAGATCGAAGTAAATAACAATTCAACTAACAAATTATAGCAATCCATATAGTAGTTGCAAGTAATCTAACAGTTAACGATTCATGTCAAGTTAGGATATCTCCTCGAGAATGGAGCAAATCAGGCTCTAATCGGGACATAAACAACTCTGGACTGTGGTGCGCTGATCTGCTGAGCTGAACCTGGCAGGCGATCGAAGCTTGAATTAGAATATGAAGGCTGTAGATATGTAGTGTTGCCCTCCACGAATCCGCTGTTTCGAAAACGGTTCGATTTGAACTTGAAACGAACCATGAATGGCCTCTGAAAGATATGATCTGCAGCCGAACTAAATTGAACCAGACTTGGTCTGGTCTGGATTCTTGAGCCAGACCCGGTTCAGAACTGACCTGGTCTGCTCAGCCGGAGCGGATAGAAGCCCTGGTCTGGGTCGGTGTTCGGGTATTATGCGATGGACCCGACTCGAATCACTTACTCAAAAAATCCCCGATACCCTCTTCAGAGGAGCCCACGCGAGCTCACTCCTCTTTCGA
This sequence comes from Agave tequilana, assembly GCA_038442645.1. Lineage (NCBI taxonomy): Eukaryota > Viridiplantae > Streptophyta > Magnoliopsida > Asparagales > Asparagaceae > Agave > Agave tequilana. The sequence goes on along the minus strand of JAVJIF010012741.1, from coordinate 68,599 downwards.
TTCGCAGCTAGGGCAGATGAATTGAAGACGAAGCTAGGCCAGGGCTCGACGGAGATCCGTCAGCGGTGAAGAACTGGTGAATCTCCGGCGGAATTGATTGGCGAGGAATCTCGGGAGACTTCTGAGGCGTCGTTGAGGGCCCGATGATGATGATGGCGAATGATCGGAGGTAACTCGATGATGGGGAGTTGAAGATCCCTGTAAAGCCTTCAGAGGCTCCGATGGGGCACTGGCGGCACAAGGCGCGGAGGTGAGGGTGTGAGTGGTGAGCATGCGAGAATCTCCGACAAGGCACTGGATCCGTTCAGATCTGCCCCGATCACGCCGGCGCGGTCTGGACCGTTTACGACGGGGCAGAACAGGAGGAGATCCGGCGACCACAGAGTTTCGATGAAGCCTGGTCCTCTCCGACCGGAGTTGTAGTCGGCTGATGTTAACGAGGCGTCGGATCTGAAGTTGAGGCGGCGGAGGCATCGATTCGGTTGTTGCGGGAGATGATGAGGTTGGTTGGAGATGGAGACAACAATGTTGGAGGACGTCGGTGATGATGACGTCGCAGGCCGAGGTGGGGACGAAGACGAGGACGACGATGTTGGGCGAGCGACGCTTCGCCGGATCCGATTGGAGCTGATCTGAGGGTGCGGAACGCTGGGTCTTGGGCGGCGAGCACGGTGAAGCTTGGATATGTTGTCGGTGGATGGCGGCGTGGCGGGGAAACCCAGGAGTAGGGTTTGAGGTAGATCAAATGTGGAGGGATTTTGGGAGATACAATGTGGATTGGGAATTGGAATTTTGAGAAGGGATTTGGGAATTTTTAGGGAATTTTGGAAGAATTTTAGGAATTTTCTACATTTTTTTTGTGGATCTGGGTTTTAAATCTAGGGTTTTTGCTGGAGAAGATTTGAAAAAAAAAGATAATATTTGAAGGGAATTGAAAACCAGGGCTCTGATACCAAAATGATGTAATACCAACCTAGATCACAATCACCTTCAAATCGTAACCAAAATTTGAAATTGAGAACATGATAAAATTTTGAGTTTTCACCCCTTACGCGGGTTTCTCACCAAAATTCGAGAGCAGATAAACTCAAGAATTAAATAGGATAATTTGAGGCAAATTTTAATCATTCAATGAATCAAATAGGATAGTCTAGGGGCCTTATATAGGCTTTACAAAAGAGGACTGCTGGGAAATACTGATGTGGTACTAAACGCAAGATAAACAAAACACATCTCTAAATAAGCTAAGGCATGAAAAGATAACTGGGAACTGGCATGATGTCCTCATCAAGGGGCCGTGAGCAGGCAACCCTTGACCGAGAAAGCGTTTTCGAGCACGAGAAGCGTTAGAATGAACAAACGAAAAACTCCATGCCCAGATTGTGACACTTCCAAGACTCCCAGAAGCGTTAAGATCCTCTCCTCAACCAGCTAAAGATTCTGATGGGGAAACGGCCGACACAGTCCTCCCCGGAAGAAGGCTTAGGAGATCCCGACCTACAGAGTATAGAAGAATTCACCCTCCGATGAATTGAGGAAGCTAAGCTAGATCGCTTCGGAGAGCCCAATGTCCAAGGCATCCAAACCCCCCTCTCGATATCCAAACCCCCCTTCGATAGACATTCTGACTTGCGAATATCTCAAGAAATTTGTAACTCCAACTATCAATCCCTTCATCAGAGTGAGCGACCTGATGCAACATCTTCGATACTATCAAGACGTGATGGCAGTCCACTCCCCAACGATCGTTTCATGTGCCGCGTCTTCCCGACCAGTTTGAAGGGTATAGCCTCTGATTAGTTCTACTTGCTCCTTCCCTCCGCAACTTCGAAGAGGTGTCTGAGACATTCCTTACCAAATTACCTCCCAATAGAAAATCAAGAACAACCACCACGTGCTGACTGTTAGAATGAGGCCAGGTGATAACCTCAAGGGCTACATGAACCATTTCTAGAACCAGCTTACCAGAGTTCACAACTACAGTGACATTGTTGCCGCCCTAGCCTTCATCCACGGGCTGTAGACTAGCCATCCCCTGCACAAACATCTGCTTAAATATGTCACACATCAAAAAAGTCCGTATGCGAGCCCAACAATACGTCCAGCTCGAAGAAGCAATAAAAGGCTTCTCCGAATGCCTTCTAGATACAACAATGGAGGTAAGAAATAATTCGACTTCGGCAACCGGAGTCGGGGACAAGACTCTTCGACAGGAGACGCGCCTCCGAACTCATCTCAGTACTTGTTCCATGCCTACGAAGAAGAAGAATTCTTCACTCCGCTAATACTTCCCATCGAAGAGGTGTTCCAGGCCATCAAAGATGAACCATGGGTGAAACGATCATCACTAATCCAAAGTGATCCTTCCCAGCCCCGAGCAAAAGAGTACTGTTCTTTTTAGATGGCATGGGCCACAGGATCGACCAATGCCACTCGCTCTGAAGGTACTTGGAGAGTCTCATCCGCCAAGGCTACCTCAAAGATTTCGTCCTGAACCCCAACGCCATCTCGGAGTAAAGGCAACCGACAACTCCCTAAGTCCAGCAGATTGCCAACCAGTACCAACATCCATGCTTTCAGTATAAGTGATCCATTAAGATCAGTCGTTGGTCAAGGGAAGTACCCCCTGCCATCTTTGATTCGTTTTATCCTTTATTATTTCAAACAAATTTTGGGTTTTCTTCTCCAAACTTATGTTTAGTTATCACATATGACCCGAACCTCACGACGAATGCATCAGCAACCTTGCCTTCCGAGGTCCTCTGTCTGCTAGATCGTGAGGGGAAAAGTTCCTTTCGAGGCTCTTCGCTTGCTCAATGTGGCGAGAGGATTTCAAAGCCACCATTCGGGGCGCACCTGTCCATGGCCCTCTCGTCGCGGTATAGGTAAGGGAAAAAAGTCACCTTCCGAGGCCCTCCACCTACTCCATGACTGATGAGCGGAAAAATCGTTCTACGGGATGCACTCTCCCAAAGCCATCTGACGAGATGCATCAAGCCGTCTAGGTTAAGACACACCCACACCTTCTCAATGAGGGGCGATGGAGCCACCGACATACCAGTTAAGTGTCAGTCTCTTGTCTGCCTGAGAAAATAAGTTCCTCCCAGGTGGAAAATCCAAACCACTCGAAGGAGACCGCAACGAGATTGGTCTTGCCCCCTACTCAGCCTTTCCCCTTCGATGGGAAATTCAAACCATTCAGAGTCGGACACCTCTACTCCGCTATCGGAAAATTCAAACCACTCGGGGAACTGCAACGAGATGAGTCTCACCCCATACTCGGCCTTTACACTTCGATAGGAAATCCAAGCCATTTAGAGTCGGACACCTCCACTTCGCTGTCAGGAAATCCAAACGGGTCTTTACCCTTACTGGCTTTTCCACTCCGAAGGGAAATCAAACCATTCGAAGTCGGACAGCTCTACTCCGCTGTCGGGAAATCTAAACCACTAGGGGAACCGCAACGAATGGGTCTCATTCCCTACTCAGCTTTTCCACTTCGATGGGAAATTCAAATCATTTGGAGTTGGACACCTATACTCCATTATCGGGAAATCCATACCACTCGGAGAATCGCAACTAGATGGGTCTCACCCCCTACTTGGCTTTTCCACTCCGATGGGAAGTCTAAACCATTCAGAGTCGGACACCTCTACTCCGTTGTCGGGAAATCCAAACACTCGAAGAACCACAACGAGATGGGTCTCACCCCCACTTGGTCTTTCCATTCGATGGGAAATCCAGACCATTCAGAGTCGGACACCTCTACTCCGCTGTCTGGAAATCTAAACCACTCAGAGGAGACTGCAACGGGATGGGTCTCACCCCCTACTCAGCTTTTCCACTCCGCTCTGAGATCCAACTGGTCACTCTGAGGTCTGATTGGTCCGCTCCGAGGTTTGACTGGTCCACTCCGCTCCGAGATCTTACTGGTTGTCTGATTGGTTCGCTCTGAGGTCTCATTGGTCCTCTCCGCCTCCTTCCAACTCCGAGGTTGACCCGCGAACAACTCTTCGAAGGGTGAAGAAATTATCAAGGCGGTAATTGGGCTCCGCAATGTAACACTGCGTATTCCGATTGAGATTAACCTGCTTGCCCAATCCATGGCAACCCGAAGACAGTGAAATCAGGATGAGACCGAAAAAATAACAGTCGGTTCTACTCTGACTTCCCGTGCTCTGAGAAGTGAATGAGTGGGGGAATTTTAGTGGCCATTTTTCAGCCTCCCTCGAAATCACGGCACTTGTCCTGCGACAGAGGGGAACTTTGAAAAATCAACAACATTTATCCAAATCAGATCCACATCTACAGCTGGGAGGCGGTTATACCCTTAGATTGGAGCAGATATGAATAGATACAGAATCGTACGGTTACAACCACAAAGGTTTTACGGTTACAATCACTCGAGATGCCAACAACTCCGACGTCATCCCTTAACTTGTATAAATACCCCTTCTTCTCCAACAAGAGGGGGAGGAAAAAAACAATCAAACACCTGATCACTTGTAATATCACCACTATAATCTCTCTCTTAAAGACTAGCGCACCCTCTCTTCCCCTTGTGGTTTTTTCCCATTCTCGGGTTTTTTTCACGTAAAAACTGTCTTCGCGATTGTGATTTTCTCTCCCCATTTCTGCCTTTTCTTCTTTTTATGTTTGTGGGCTGAGGTCTTATGTTGAGATTTTTTTTATTTTTTACCACCACAAGAATGCAAGTTTAGTACACAGGGAAGGGTCTTCTTTTGCTTCTTGTGGTCCAAAGATGACAATTTCTTTGTTTCCATATCAACCACAGGCCAAACCTGAGGATGGTTTGCTGAATCTGTAGCCACGGTTTGGGGTCTGCATTTGTTATCAGGACGCACCCAGTGTTCTCTGTGGAATTTCCTGCAAACTTGAAACCCGCCTAATCAGCAATATCATTTCTTATGTGAGAGGAGTTCTAACATTATATGAACAAGTGGTTTCTGTTTTGCACTGGTAGTCACAGTGCACAGCTTGTCAATGACGTTGAAATAGAAAGCTTTAAATGGTTATGATATAAAGCTCTCTGTAGGCTACAATACTAGATCATTTTGAACAAGATATTCTATAAATTTTTGTTTGTCAATTGTGTTGTTTGAAGTTGCTTGGTGTCTGAACATAGGAATACTTTTAAATGCAATTGTCTGGATGAAGTTGCTTTCTTGGTAGTATGAAGTGTACAATCTTTATGGTAATGTCAGTATTCTTTTTAAGAATGATTCTCTATGCCAATACATATTAGTAAGATCCATGTTTTCTTATATTAATTTCCTAAATTTGTCTTGGCATTAAAAGAGTCCTTCAAACCATTTAAATTTCTTTAGATCAGATATATTAGCTTTGTATAGGGGGAGAGTTTTCATTTAATATCTTTAATCACAAAGCTTCTACAACAATGATGACGAGGCCTGACTTTCTGATCAATGTTGTGCAAAGCTTGGCGTTGCCAGAAATCAAAGTATATATGTTACAAAAATAGCTATAGCATATCCTTAGATCATTATGATAGCTTATGTTTTCATTATTTTTCTCTGTTTCCACTAGCTTTGCTTCGTGGAGACTCTTTCTTCTTATTCTCCTTACTGTGATATAATTCATTTTCATTACTGTTTTCAGAAAGTCTTTGAAGATTTGAAACTGCTATCGGTCAATTTTATCTTTTTAAAACACAATACAATAATAGCTCAACATAGTTGCAGCCTTGCTGTCTAGAAAACATATGTTCTTTTTATCATTACATATCTGAAGGTTTGAGCTTCTTACACTAATTAATATTTTTTTTGGCGTTTTTAGATGTGTACCTCCAAATCATTCATTTTTTAAAAGTTTACTCCTTAAATTATTGATATTGCTTACATTTCCTTCAAATTTTTGAGATATCAAAAAGTTACCCTCAATGTTAGTTTATAGGTGGAATATGAATGATTTACCCGTTATACCCTTATTCTTATATTTTAAAAAAAAATTTAAAATAAAATAAAAGAGAAGATCCCCCCCCCCCAAAAAAAAAAATCCCCCTTTCCCTCCGCCGCAATTCCGCCACTCTTCACTCTTCCTCCCAAATATCCTTACCTCTCCCTCCTCCCGAACTCGTCTTCCCCCTGCCCCCCCCCCCAATCTCGCCTCTCTCCCCCTTCCCAATCCTCCCCCCCAAAAAAAAAAAAAAAATCTCACCCTCTCTTTCTCTCAACCTCTCACCCAATCCCACCTCCCTCTCTCCAACATAATCCTATTTGTTCGTGATTAAATTTTTTTTTTTTTTGAAGTTTCATTTGAGAAAAAGAGAAGCAGGGAAAGTAAGAACAAGGACTAAGTTATGATTAGAGTGTAAATTAGAGTATAGAGGGTATATTAGTCATTTTGAATATTTTAACAACAAAAAAGAAATATTGTCTTTTGATCTTATAAAATAACAATTGACGGTAATATTTTTGGCTTCAAAATTTTGGAGGTATGTCGGCAGTATCAATGATTTTAGAGGTAAATTTATAAAATATAGGGGTACATATCTAAAAAACTCTTTTTTTTTCACGTATGTTGGAGATTCCTATATTGGTTAAGGTTTGAGATTCCTATATTTGAAGAGAGATTCTGATATTGTTTTGGAGAAATTCAATTTTTCTAGGGAAAATTAATGCTAATGAAACAATTTTCTACTCTCTTAGGTAATTGTGAGTTCTGCTGCGGTTGCATTTCTGATGTTTTTGACCATGATGATGTTTAATATCTAGATAAAGTTGTGGCACCTATCTTGTTGGCGTAGTGCTATTCTTTGATGGCCTTTGGTAGCCCGTATAACAAGTAATTTTGCGGTGACTCAGATGTTTTGTGTATGTTACGTTATTTGAAGTCACATGTCAATTACTGTAGAAACGCTGCAAGTTCCATTTTGTGGGTGAAACCTTTAGCTTTATACAAGGAAAAAAATACAAGGAAATTATTATTACGAATTTACAGAAAAAATAAAACAGGTGATATGTTTCAAATAATCAGAAAGGCAAGGTTCCTCCTCTATCCTCTTGTTGTGGACCAAAGAGTTTAAGCAGCAAAAAAGTGACAACATAATAATGTAGAATCAAACGGAGTGCCTAACAAGGAAATGTGGAAGTGATCACTGATGCTACTTGCAGTATGCATTATCAGGGGTTCTGATTTGCTAACATCGTGTCGCTAGGGGTGTGGTGGATAAAAACTGGCTTACCATCGATCGAACCAGTCATAAGCAATTTGAGGAGCTTCTTGGATAGTACATGTCTGAGCGCATACGAAAAAAACTACCTTTCAAGTTAGGATCACTTGTATGGTCCCAGCTTAAGACCCTCAGACGTGAGAATCAGTAGGTGGAGTAAAATGGAAAAGATCTATAGAGGAAAATTGTCAGAATTGTGGATGGAGGTGTCGTGCAGAGGACAACTGCGGGCGTGGTAGGAATAACCGACATGAAATAACTGCCAGTGTAATGGATGGGAGGATGCACAGAGGACAACTGGGGGTATGTTGATGAACTAGCAGAGGAGAACTGCCTGGAGTGGTGTGTGATGTGTATGCTTAGAGGATTATGGAAGCGACCACTTTTCCCTAGAAGGATCATATATAATTGATAATGATGCCGGTGTGGAGGCCGGATTGACGGGTTGCTGTAACTGCATGATTTACACGTACTGAATTCGTTGTAGTGACTGTGATCAGCGGTGCTAGGCAGTTAGGATTGCATGCCGAGAAATCTGGCGCTGTCCATAACTGCCCGCACTGAAAGTGGCGTTACACGTTATGAATATGGGAGAGGAAGGAGTTGTGTAAGTATCAACGAAGATCATGAACGATGTGTTGGAACTGGGGACGGAGGAGACCTCGAAGAGGTAGATGTCTTAGAATGGTGTAATGGGGCGCCAGACTGAGGACGCCTTTGAGACGGAGGGCAACTCCAGGATGGCGAGGAGTGGCGGAGGCTCCCGTTTGGACTCTGGGAGCTTTGGATTTTTCAGGGGAAGCTTTTGCTAAGCTTGGATACAGGTCATCATCCTGGTGAGGGTCAAATTTTGACCATTACAGATGCCCCTGTTCCCCACTTGTCGGAATTGGTGGAAGGAAACGGAGAAGTGAAGATACTCGAATGGATTATCAATGTCTTTAAACTCATTATGATGCTTGCGGACAGAGGAGTGTGCGGTGAATCTTTTTGAACCGCTGCGGATCTTCTGGAATTAATTATTGGTTGCACAGTTGGCTACCAGTTGTCACATCAAGCGACTGGATCTCTTAAAAGGTTGAGCCTTGCGTCTCTTCAAATGCTTGCATCATTATGACTGGGATCGTAAGGTTTTATGGTTTCATAACGACAGTTGATCTTCTGCTTTTACTGTTGGCCGAAAATCTTGGTATTGTGGGCGAGTTTCCAGGGATTGGAAATTTGAATTCGAGACGGTTGGGCTTCTCGTCCATCTATAAATAGAGATAGTTCTTTGCGAGGAAATTATCTTATCTTCTTTAAAAAACCCCTACTTCGAAATCCTAACTTCTTCCCTTGCTGGGCCGCCATGTCATCCCTCTTCTTTTCATCAAATGGAGGAAGGAAAAGAAGCTGGAGGATGAGAAAATAATGATCAGGCTCTTTTATAGGGAGCCTGAAAGGTGCATCACATTAATCACCGTGAAGGGGCTGTAACGGCGCATTAGTCGCCGTGACAGGGTGCCACCGTGAAGGATGACATGTAGGATTCTTGCTTCAACTAGATCGGGGGATCTGGTTTTTAGGTTGCTTGATCTTGGATGAGCAAGCTTTGACTTTGAGGTCGTCAACCTCTTTCCTGAGGCGTGTACGAGGGAGGAGAGGGAGCTAATCAGCCGGCTGTGCCGGTGAACTGCTTCTCACCCTGGAGTCCGGAGCTCTTCCTGAGAACACCTCGGAGGTGATGTGATATCATCACCTTGTGTGTCTTGCATGCTTCTGTCACTGAGAGTTGCTGCCTCGTCTCACACTTGCAGGATTTCTTGAGAGTTCTCATTTTGCTATCTTGGAGAGACACGGAGGCGGGGACATTGGTTGCCTGTTTAGGAGCCATGACACAGATGACTTCTTCCAGCTGGCACTCTCCAATGAGCAACTTTTTTGTTGTTTAACATCAGAAGTCTGTTAATAGTGGCAAGACTGGAGTGTCCGGATCTGGATCTACTGTTTTTTTTTCTTTTCAAAAATATATAAACATAGAGATATAATGGAATTTATTGTATTACTCTTGTTAGATGTAATCAGATAAATATAATGGAATGGTGTTTCGAATGGAAATATTTAGGAATGAAACATTTATTGCTTAAATCTTACCTGACTTGTTTTTACCATTGGCTTTTGGAATTAGTATGACCATGCCTCTTCGGAGTGCTGATCTCTACCTCTGGTATGGTTGGTTGGATATGGAGTGGTTTGTTGAGTTTGCGCTGTTGTTTTCGAGTGGGGGAGATCTCATCAGTGATACCTAAATACTTTTGGCCTCCAAGTGGGGAAAATCCCACAGCGGAGGGTTTTGATTGCCCATAAACTAATCGATAAGCGGCCTGTAGGTAGATGCTCGTTATCGTCTCCAAGTGGGGTGAGACCCATCAACAGAGCGTGCAAGCATCAGATGCCAAGGGTGAAACCCATCAGCGGAGTGAGTTTGCGGTCATCTCTGAGTGGGGGTGAGACCCATCAGCAGAGTAAGTCCGCAGTCGTCTCCGAGTGAGCGTGAACCCATTAGCGGAGCGTCAGACTTTGGACTCCGATTGGGGGTGAGACCCATCAGTGGAGGGTTTCAATTGCGTGTAGGCTAATCAAGGACGAGCCCGTAGGCTGGTGCTCGCGTTGCCGTCTCCGCGTATAGTCAGCAGAGCATGCAAGTATTGGACTCTGAGTGGGGGTAAGACTTATCAGCGGAGTTGGGTTCACAGTCATCTCCGAGTAGGGGAAGACCCGTCAACGCAGCATCGAACTTAGCGGGACACCAAGACGGGGTAATCCCAACAGCAGAGTGAGCTGAAATAATTAAGAGAAAAAGTATAATTTTCTTTGATGGTTAAGATAAAATACATGATATTTAATTGAAATATCCCGCGGGGGTGTTATTGGTGGAGTACTTCCCAATCTTTATTCTCAATTGCTTTGTACTGGGTGACCATGTATTGTGGTTGAGCAGGCGACGGAGCGGTCGACTGTCCTGATCTGGAGGCTGCTTGTAAGGACATATTCTTTGAGGAAGTCCTGACGAATGAGCTCTTCTAGGTATTTCTGGAGGCTCCGACAGTGAATGGTTGTGCACCCTCTACCGTTCTGGTAGGAATAATAATCTTCTGCTCCAGGAAGCGTAGAATCATACCAGATTGTCTCAGACGCCTAACCTATGGTTGGTCCTTAATGGCTGCTATGGGAAATTCTTCAGGGACATCCCCACGTGCATCGAATTGTCAAGGACGCACAAATCAACAGATCACAGCAAACACAAGAGATTTAATGTGAAAACCCGAAAAGGGGAAAAACCACAGGAAGGGTGATGCTACTACTTTAATTCAATGGAATTACAAGCATAAAACTAGAATGCTTTGTGTGATTACAGGTGCGTTAGGGAATTGTTTTTTCTGAACCTCCCTCTTGTTGGAGAGTGAGGTATTTGTACCGCCGAGCTGCTTTCATGGGTGCAGATATTTTGGATCTGCGTAACCGCATGACTTGCACGTTACGATTTCCTTGCAACTGTGGATCGTCATGCCAGGATATCCGCCATTGTTCATAACTACTCGCTTTAATATATGAGTGTTACATCGTTTAGAACGTGGGGATGATCTGGCAGCATAGTCAGATCCATGAATCTTGGAGATAATGCTATACACCTGTAAGCAACACGGGGATAATGAGCTCCAGAGAGTCAAGTGTTGGAGTCTTGAGCAACTCTGTGGGGGTTGGTCTCTGTGTCAGAATCTTGAGCGACTCCATGGTGGACCCGATACTGGTGGTTGAAGTCTTAGAAAGTGATGCAACTCCGGTTAAGCACTAGATCTGGGTAGTCGGTGTTCTGACCAGTTGTGAGTTCGGGTTGAAGCCTGAGATCTCCTTGGGCTCACATCATGCTTGCTGGTGAGTTGAGTTTGCTGATAGTAAGCGATGATCCTCAGGCAGGACACATGCCGTGATTTTCTGTGGGGTTGAGAATTGCCCACTACAGATGCCCCCTCTACTTCCTCCTTAGAGTTACTGATAGAGGAGGGGGAGCAAACTGATCCATAGCTTGGATTGTTTGTTGTTGAAGCAGTCAGAGGTGTCATTCGTTCTGATGTGTCCTTTCGGGGGTCATGTCGACCTTTTGTATTCTAATGGGAGCAGTTTGGATGCTCTTGCTTTTGTACTGGTGCATTCTATAGGGATAACGATCGTGGGTGGCATGTCAAATCTGCGTCTGTGCTTGCAGGTAGCCGTCAATTGGAAGGCGAGCTGGTTTCGTCACGATTTGTGCAACGACTGAGATGTTACTCGAAGGGTTGTTCTAGTTGTTGCCATCATTGCGATGACGTTAGCATTGGCCTTTACATTGACGAAAAACTAGATTTAAAGTTTTTTCAAATCCTAAATCGTTGCTTTCAGTTTTCTTTCCCAAACTTTTGTAATCCTCTGCAATTCTTGTTGAACTTCAAGAAATGGCAAAGGGTAAATCTGTCGTTGCAGTCGCCGAGTCTAGGTTGGAGGCGTCTTGGATGGCCGAGCGCTCGAGGGAGGCGATAGATTTTGATCCAAAGCCAATGCCTCTTCACAGTCAAAGGGATGTCCTTGATTACCTAGCGAGGCACGATGTCAATCTACCCGAAGAGATCATGGAGTGGTGCCCCTTGAAGACGAACGTGAGAGTGCCCCCCCATGATGGTGTGTTTATCCATCCCCAGATCTAGGCGTTGGGGATGAAGCCTCTCTTGACCGACCTCGTCCGCAACGTCTTGGTATCTTCAGGGTTGCTCCGTCACAATTGACGGTAGGGGCTTGGCGAGTGCTTCTAAATTTTGAAGCGCTGTGCAGTCGATTCCTCTCGGAGGCAGGCGGGCGCGAGGAGTCTACGCCATATACATGATGAGGAAGTGTCCTGGCGACCATCGTTCCTTCGCCCCTCCTCGAGGGGTTGTGATAAGTTAATTGTTAATATGCTCGATAATGGTCATGGATGGTCTCTTTTGTAAGGATCACTGGTTCCTAGGAGGCTTTCGCGGAGGAGAATCGTAGGAGGGTCCTGTCGTCTTGGAACACTGGACCGGTCCAACAAGGAAGCGAACCTATGTCTCGAGTTGTCCAGGAGAGGGTCCAAAATCTTTTTGATCTGGACTACGACTATAAGAATTGGAGCTGGTTGTATCCGGCCAGATCCGAGGTGCCTCTGCTAGTCCCAAGAACGGCGATGTTGGCTAGAGAGGACGCGGCAATGGATCCTCCAGTGGAAGAGGAGGCGAAAATTCCATCAGAAGACGAGTTTTCTAGGCTCGAGCCTCGTTTCGGAGACGATCAAACCAAGATGGGAGGTTAAAGAGGAGGGGAGCGTGTAGGTCTCCTCGAGCTCCGGCTCACGAGCATGTAAGTAGATTTGTATGCTTGAGTTTCATCAAATGTTGGACTCTGCTTGATGCTGGCTGCGGTCATGTAGAAGAGGCGTAGAGTGAACTTCGACCTTGACGAGGAGGTGGTTGATGCCATTGATTTTGGGGCTTCCAGCCTCATAGATGGTGACCATAATGCAGAGGTTGAGCTGGCCCCTCAATTTTCAGGGCGTCAGTTCGGAGTCTGGGGTGCTGCTTCCTATCTCATCTTTGGACTCCGAGGGTGACCAGGAGATGGTGCCCCCAAAATGTGATCGCGAAGTCGAGTTTCACAGGACGCGTCATCTGAGCCATGCATGAGTGGTGAATGTCAGTTCTGAAGGTGCCGTTGTCATCCCTAAATCTCCGTCTTCGAGTCTAGCTCAGGATGCCTCCCTTCAGGTATTGAGCCCGACCTGTTCTTGCAAACAAGGGGGTGGAGTGCCCTTAGCGCAAGGCGATTTTCTCCGAGGGCTGGAAGATTTTGGAGGCTCCAGCAGGTGGATCGAGTGAAGGCATGGGAGGAAGACTTCTTTCGGGTGAGTTTGTCTGATTTATATGATGATCCATTCTTGTACAAGTTTAACTGTCTTGTTTGTCCATCTACAGAATGTCGTATTCACCACTGAGCTCTTAAAGGTCTAATATGAGGCCTTGGCAGAGAGGGAGAGAGCCGTTGCGAAGTCGCGGGAGAGGTGTGACGTCTTGTCCTCTGAGAGGAGGCAGGCGGCTGACGAACTTGCTGGCCTTTGGGTTGATCTAGACCGTGAGTCGGAGAGGGCGAGTTGGACCAGCTCCGAGGAAAGTTGGAGAAGAAGGTAGAGTCAAAGGACTCTAAGCTTCAGGCTTCTTTCAAGGCGTTGGAGGCCGCCAGACAGCTGGATGGGGAGAGGGACACAAAGCTGGAGCAGGTGATGCCTTCTTTCCATGAGAAGGCTGGATTTGTGCTTGAATTGCAGCAGGCGATTTTCGAGAGGGAGACTGAGAGGCGGTAGGATGAAGATGTCGAAAGACTGCAAAGGCAGGTGAAGGCCTTCAAGCTCAAGAAATATCGGGCCGGGTATAATGATGGGAGACAAGGCAAAGAGTCGAGGTATCCCTGGATGTTGAGAGCTTCCTTTTCGGGTAGAACTCCGTGATGCCTCCCTAAGATAGTGAAGCGGACGGGCTGAACTCCGTGGCGCCTCCCTAATATAGTCAAGCTGTCCCAAGCTCCGGAGCGACTGAGGCACCCTAAGATGTTGTGAGTGTTTGAGTGACCTCGATCTTGTCAGCCCCGTATCTCTATCATTTCTTTTCATCAATGAAAGCCTCGAGTATCTTTGTGCTTGTTGATTTCTTCAATTTGCTTTTCATATTAATGTCTTGTTGCTGATTGTAGCCAAGTGTGGCAGTTGAAGGTACGACCTCTTCCTCTCCGGGAAGTGCCTTGCTCGCATGGCATCTGTTGGACTTCCTCAGGTTGTCATGGACTGTGAGCCCGAGGTGTCTAAAACTCATGGGTCTACCGTGGGCCGGTCAGTAGGCGTATGGCTCCATGAGGAGTCGCCTGTAGAGAGCCTTGTGGGCTTTGACCCCTGATGACTTCTGCGTTGTCTTGGGGATGAGCATGAAGGAGTTTCTGACCTGGGGCTCCAGGAGGACCCGGTTTGCTGCTGAGTTTGCGCGCATAGCGGGAGAGGGTTGCCAGAGGTGGCCACAGTTCGATGCTCGGGTTGCCTTTGTGCATGGAGCTTGGGCTGCATGATCTCCTTTTCTAGTTGGACAAGGAGCTAACGAGCCATCAGTGCCGAGTCGGGGATCTTAACAACCAAATATCTGTACAGATTAGGAGGTCGGTGGAGGAGATGATCGAAGCTCTGAAGTAAATGGGGAAGGAGAAGATTGAAGAAGCTGATAAACACTTGGCTAAGATGGATGAACTGCTGAAGACGCGGGGGGACATCTCTTTCTTGTGCGAGTCTGTCTGCGAAAAGATAGTGGAGATTGACTTGCTCGGTCGAAGCTTATTCTGGAGGTCAAGGAGAAGGTTGAGCTTTGCGGCGAAGCCTGAGAGCTAGAGGCAGGCGTCTGAGATCGTGAGCATGCGACTGACGAGTTAAGAGCTGAGGTGGAGGATCTGAGCAGACGCATCCGGCATATCGGGAGGAGAACCAAGGGATGCGCTCTGAGTTTGGGCGGAGGTACACCAAGGGTGGCGCAAGGAGCTCAAGGCATCGGCGTTGATGCAGTCCAATCGTCTTTATAAATTTTGTGTATTACTACTGCAAAATTTTTTGCATCCTTTACAACCAATAAGTTGCTTTCCTGTGATGTCTTGCATCCTTCTCGGTAGTTGTAAAATGTTGCACTAGGGTTCTGTGTTGGAGAGTCAGTGAGACTGTTGACTTAGTTTGCTAAGTGCGGGACTCGGTGTGTAAGAGACTCTGAGATTGCTGGAGCCCTGTGACCCGATCCCTGAGATTGAAGACCTCGGGGTGGTAATGGCCTTTTAGGATGTCTCCGACAATGAAATTGTAAGTACACCTAGAGGGGGTGAAAAGGTATACAAGCTAATTTAGGACAAATGATGCGGAATTTAAAAACTAATTGCTAACACACGTGTAACTAAGAGTGTGCCCGAATTTCCCGTGAAGGGCTCTGGAACTATTCCTCTAGATTAAGAGTTGAGGTGCTTTGAAAGTTCTTGGTTCAACACAAGTGTAGGCACACAAACAATACCAAGCATATATATGATATGAACAATTAATAACAATGCAAGATATAAGACAGAGAGAGAAGATCCAAACATAAACACGAGGATATATTTTGAAGTTCAAGCCACTGCTCTACGTCCCCGCCTATACTGAGAAGGATTTCAGCTATCTACTATTAGATCTTCTACAAAGGGACCTCCACCGAGGAATTACACTTTACAATCTTGAAATACACAACTCCAACTTACACCTCTGCACAAGAGGGAGCACAATCACCTCTACACAAGAGGAAGGCACAAAGCCTAACACTAAGTGAAGAAGAAATAAAACTTAGTGATCCAATGATCACAAACTCTGTCTTGGTGATCTCAAAAGATCACAAACAAATTTTCTCACAAAAACAAAATCCTATAGATAAGTATAGAATTGATAGCTCAAGTGTGAGAAAACAAAGTGTTTTGAAAAAATAAATCTCAAAGAAAAACACTTAGGAAAAACTCTAGATAGATATGAAAATAAAGTGCAACATAAATTTCCCAAATACTTCCTTTTCTTTGATTTTCCAACACTTTGAAAATTAATAAAGTTTGTGAATTTTGGCACAAAAACTCTTTTAAGAACTTTGTTGGAAATGCTAGAGAAGATGAAAATTTTGGCTCTTAAAAATCTTGGTAAAAACTGGCCTCAAGGACCCATATTTATAGGGTCTCCAAAATATAACCGTTGGGGTCCAGAACCAGGCCAGGTTGGCCTATCGGTCAACTGCCCGGTCGACTGGCCAATGGTCAAAAAATTAACCATTTGGCACTGTCGCTTGATCGCCTGGTGGAACCGACCCCAAGGCAAATTGCCTTGTCGGTCGACCGCCCGGTCGACGGGGCCTACTTGAGAGTTGGGTTGTGCCAGTCAGTCGACCGCACGGTCGACCGACCATATGGGCTGGCCCTTGTGCACTTTCTTGTGTACATTGGTCGACCGAGTTCTGGTCTGGTCAACCGGTCGGTCGACCGCCAGCAAGCTCAGGACTTTGTTACAGGAATGAAATAGTTGGCTTTTAATTTCCTATAAAATCTCATAAAATCACATAATAAATAATTGAAGTACAAATATGTGTGAACAAAAATCAACGCATATTGCAAACTATTTGAACTATTTTTGAGGCATTAAAATATTAGCTTTAAACAAAATTTCCAATACTTGAATTTTGAAATGAAAATCCGTTTTCTCCAAAACTTGTATAAATACGAAAACATGATATAGAAACACATTTTGAAGCATCTGTGTCTGGATAGAATCCAATACATATATAAATGATATATCTATGTTTTTGACATTAAATCCCAAATAAAGTTTTGATAAAAAACAAAACTTAAAACACATGACTAGATAAATCAAAATTGGTTTTTAGATAATATGAACTATCAAAGTATATAGATGAAATCCAACATACATAAAACTATGTAGAACTTCTTTTAATTCTATCTATTCATGAAAACTAAAGATATATTCTTGAAAATTCAAAATGGTTAAACTAAAACCAATAAACTTTTGAATTTGTGTGTGTATATACTTGAGCATATCAACACTAGTCTATCTTTACACAAAATCTAAAACAAAAACTAAACAAACCTAAATGACTATGGTCTAGGCACGATCCAAAGAGCGATGACTCCATCTCGAGTTCTTGATGCGATCTTGAAGCGCGAGCTCTTGAATCAACACATATTAGCTTCCAAACTTGATTTTGAATCCTTTGTTGAAGCTAAACACCTACTAAGATCTTGATCAATATCTAAAACTTAACTAACCTTCATAAGTTAGTCATCATCAAAACTAAGGCGAAGGGCCTTTGGGTCAACAGAACTCTTCTGTGAGGCGGTTCCTCGGAGAGCATCTGGAACTCTTGTTGCACGAGTGTTCGACCACGCTCGACTCAAAGGAGTGGGAATCAGCAGTTTGTCCTGGATTGTGCCTTCCGATGTCTCCGTGGTGCCTTTTAGTCAGGGCCTCCAAATGAGTTACATGGGCTAGCCGTCAGGAATGTTCATCTTTCAGGAGGACATAGTAGGTTGGGGGTGACCGTAAGAGTGTTTTTGTCCTTCAGTAGAACGTCCATTGTAGGTCGGAGGTGACCATAGGAGCATCTTCATATTTTCAGGAGAATGTCCACAGTAGGTCAAGTGTGACCATAGGAGCATCTCCGACTTTCAGGAGAACATCCATAGTAGGTCAAGTGTGACCGTAGGAGCGCTTTCGTCATTTAGGAGATCGTTCATAGTAGGTCGGAGGTGATTGTAGAAGCGTTTTCATCATTTAGGAGAACGTTCATAGTAGGTCGAGGGTGACTATAGGAGCGTTTTCGTCTATCAGGGAATGTTCATAGTAGGTCAAGTGTCGAGGGAGAAGTCCCAGGACATATCGTCGAAGGGGACGTCTGGGCTTGACCTCGAGTTTGGTTGTCAGAGGAGCTGTCAGGGTGAGCCCGAGACAGGTCATTGGAGGAGCTGCTTGAGGGGAAGACTTTCGATGCTGCCAATATGCTTGTAAAAGCAGTGAGTGACCTGCAATCTACTGATGAATGCTGTTGTTGAACCATTTTTATTGCAGTTATAAACCTAAGCTATCTGGTTCTGAAAATAACTGACGTAGTGCTTTAGACTCTCCCCGGACATCATTTTGACAGTGAGGAGGTGGTTCTTGAATTCGCGTTGGCAGGCGAATTGGTTGTAGAAGATTTACCTCACCTCCTCAAAGTCTCAGAGTGAATGGCTCAGAAGAGAGTAGAACCAGTCGGAGGTGACTCCCTTGAGGCTGGAAGGGAACACCCTGCTCATGAGATCATCGTGAGAGTAGATCGCCAACTTGTCCTGGTGGTGCCAAAGATGCTGGATGGGGTTTGGTGCTCCTGAGTAGAGGTTGAAGCTCGACATTACAAACTTCCTCGGGAAACGGTGGGCCATGATCTGTTCCAAAAGTGGGGAGCTGAAGATCTTCAAGCCGTACGAATCCATCTCATGATGAGGGTGTCGGTTTGATCCCTCAATGCGCTCCTGAACCAACTTACTGATGTCCTCGATGCGAGGAATCTTTGAAGCATTGTATGATTCAGAAGATTCAGAACATTTACCGTTGCTCGGAACGTAGGTCCGGTCACGCTTCCGACTAGTTTCAGCTTGGGCAGTCGTTGGGTAAGGTGATGAACGGTCATCTCGAGTCTCGTGGTCACGGAAGGAGGGACCTTCGCAGAACCTCAAGTTAGGTGAGGAGCTGGTTCTGGATACGTTTTGACGCATCCCTTTCCAGTGTGGTCTCAAGCTCGCGGGCCGCCACTGCACGCTGCTTGTCCAACTTCTTCTAAAGACTGGTGATTATCTGGAGGAGTTGGCCCTACAGTTCAAAAACTCAGCCGACCTGGTTCCGAATCGGCCAAGTCTGAACCGAATCATGTTTCCCTAGTCCGCAACTGGGACACGAGACAGATGAAATCATTTTTCCTGACTCAGGGTTGATTCGGCCTCGACTCTGTCAGGCAAAAAAAAAAAACCTGTGACTGCCCCGTTCAAACCCGTGACATGCTGAGCTCGCCTTCAGGTAGAAGGGGAAAAGGAAGGGAAAAAAACTCGCCCAATCTTCATCGCCCCCGTTGCCCTCGCAGATCTGGAGAGGGCAGTGGAGGGAGGGAGAAGATTTGGAATCTTGAATCCTCTCGTCGTTGTCTAAGAGAGCAACGGAGGTCGGAGGGAGGGAGAGGGGGAGAGATCAGAGGCAGGGAGTGGGTGCCCGATCTTTCTCCCCCCAACCTGATCTTTCTTTCTTTCTCTCTGTCTCTCTCTCTCTCCCCTTTCTCTTATCCTTTTCCTTTTCTTGTTAATTTTTTAATTTTTGGGCATTTTACAATTTACCCTTCAAATCTTTCATATTTTTAAATTTACCCCGCAAATCATTATATTTTCCTAATTATCTCTCAAAATAAATTTGTTTTGGACATATGATACATGGATTTTGATGCTTATATTTTTTAGAATTTATCATGATTTTTTCAGAATTTTTTTAGCTCTCTATGTAGTGTTTTGCGCTTATTGCTCGAGTCCGTTCCGCGACGCTGAGACTGATGCGGAACGGTGCCCTCCGAGTCGACGGCCGAAACTGCAACTTTGAACCATGGTTGGTCCTCAAGGGGAGCTGACCCCCCAAGTTCGTTGTCCCCCGCTGCCTGTGAATTAGTCAAGGATGAATGTGCTCCCTAACTTCTTCGATGAGAACGTTGGGGTGGGGAGGAGGGGGATGCCACCCCCAGTACCTCCAGCGGCTACCGATTTGTTCTTCGAGGAGGCGGTGGGAACGACTTGAGAAGAGTTTCTTCTAGGTGGGGTCATCTCTGTCTGATGAGCTGTTTCTGAGAAAGGGTTGAAAAAAAGGGGAGGAGACCTTGAGGTGGACTCGAAGATCTCAATGAAAGCCCCCCAAATGTTGTGGGAAATTCTTCAGGGACTTCCCCACGTGCACCGAATTGTCAAGGACGCACAAATTAAAAGATCACAACAAACTTAAGAGATTTAACGTGGAAAACCCGAAAAGGGAAAAAATCACGAGAAGGGAGATGTTCTACTTTAATTCGAAGCAAGCATAAAACTAGAATGCTCTGTGTGATTACAAATGCGTTACGGTATTTTTTTCCTGAACCTCCCTCTCGTTGGAGAGGGCGAGTTATTTATATTCGCTCGAGCTACTTTCAGGGTGCAGATATTTCGGATCTGCGTAACTGCATGACTTGCATGCTACGATTTCCTTGTAACCGCTCAGATTGTGCTGGTTGATTGCTGAGATCGCTATGCCGGGATAACCGTCACCGTTCATAATTGCTCACTTTGATATAGGAGTGTTACATCGTTTAGAATGTGGGGATGATCTGATAGTGTAGTTAGATATGTGAATCTAGAAAATAGCGCTATCCACCTGTAAGCATAGTGGGATAATAAGCTCCAGAGAGTCAAATGTTGGAGTCTTAAGCAACTCCGTGGGGGTCTTTGTGTTGGAGTCTTGAGCGACTCCATGGTGGACTCGGTACTGGTGGTTGAAATCTCAGGCAGTGATGCAACTCCGATTAAGCGCAACTCTGGTTAAGTGTTAGATCTGGGTAGTCGGTGTCTGACCAGTGGTGAGTTTGGAATGAAGCTCAATATCTCCTTGTGCCCATATCATGCTTGCTCATGAGTTGAGTCTGCTGATGGTAAGCGATGATCTCCAGGCAGGACACGTGTCGTGATTTCCTGTGGGGTTGAGAATTACCCACTACAATGGCGTTGAAGACCTCGTTGATGGAGAGCCTGAGTGGAGTGAAGTGCTCTGTCGGCTTAGAGTGGACTCGATGAAAGAATCGGGGGCGCCTGTTTCTTATGGGCAGGTTATCCCTGATTCAGATTCTTGGCTCCGATAGTAGCTTCATATTACGGCCGACTTTTCTTCGTCGTCACCACGTTTGGCGGAGCTCTTCATTATTTCCTCCAACTGGATGTAGGGTTGAGCTTGGGATAGAACCTCGCTTGTCCGAGTGACGTGCTTCAGTAAGTGTTTGTAAAGGGGTGAGAAACTTGCAGCCCACTGATGAATGCGAGTGCAGACACATTTTCACCGCAGTTAGGAACCTTGGCCAACTTGAAAGTAACCGATGTAAGACTTGATGTTGTCACCCTGCCTTATTTTAACGGTCAGGAGGGGGTGGTTGTTCCTCTTGACTTCTCGGCGAGAGGCGTACTGAGTGAGGAATATTTCGGTTATCTTTTCGAAGTTGTGGGGAGTGTGGCGGCAGGGAGTAGAACCAATCCGAGGCCATGTTGTTTTAAGCTAGATGGAAAGGTTAGGCACAAGAGCGGATCGTTGCGGGATTGGACCACCATCTTCTTCCGAAAGTGCCTGATGTGTCGAATCTGGTCAGTCGTTTCGGAATAGTAGTCGAAAGTTGGAGTTGCAAAGTTCTTCGGGAACTTGCACTCCAGGATCTCTTCAGAGACAGGGGAGTCGAAGACTCAGACAACGGCTTGTTTCTGTCCGCTTTGAATTTGCAGTTTAGCCTCCTCGATTCGTCTTTGGATCAACTCGTCGAAGGCTCAGATGTGGGAGGATTCTTCAATTCTTATCCGAATCTAGCGGTGATAAGCTTCTGTTAGGAAAAGAGGCAAATCAGCCTCGTCAAACTAGTATTTGTGGGGGGGCACGTTGATCTAGGCCGCCTCGAATTTGTGGTGGGCCCATCGGTCCGAGCCTCTCCGATTCTAGGCTAACTTTTTGACTGTGTCTGCTCCTGAGCCTTCTGGAAGATGGCAAAATGTGCCTGAAGTTGCTCGTTTAGCTATTTTAGTGCTTCCTACTCATGGGCGACTCTCTAACAATTGGGAGCAGCTTGCTCTTGGTCGTGATCTGATCGGATCTGTTGCTCCATGTCAGCAAGCATCTGAAGGATCTGGCCTTCAAATATCGACGTCGATCAAATGTCGGCGGCTGCCCTTGAGGTGAGAATCTAGTGTCCTCAACAGCAGGCTGTTGATCGACGGTAGGCGAGGGGACCATGCCCCAGGCGGTGCTGTTCGTCTTGACTTTTGATAGGACGCCATTGTGGGTGACAGTCTGCTTTCTCAGGGCCATCAGCACTAGGGAAGAGGCTTTTCGTGGAAGGTTTTGAGTTGGAAGGTTTTGAGTTAGAAAGGAGATTTTGAGTATGAACTCAGCTCTCAATGAAAACACCAGTTTGTTGTGGATAAAATCGACTTACTGTGAATTGAACCCACCTCAACCAATTTGAGGTGCTCCCGGGATTATACTTGTATAAGCACACACGAATAAAGGCATCTTTCAAGTTAGGAGCACCAGTGTGGTGCTACCCTAAGACCCTCGGGTGTGAGAATCAGTAGATAGAGTGGAATGGAAACAACCGACAGAGGAAAACTGTCAGGGTTTGGATGGAGGTGTCGAGCAGAGGATAACCGCTGGCATAGTAGGAAGGACCTGCAGAGGATAACTGCCGGTATAATGAATGGGAGGACCGCGCAGAGGACAACTGTGAGTGTGTTGCTGCACTGACAGAGAACTGCCTGGAGTGGTGTGTGATGTGTATGCTCAGAGGATTATATTAGGGAAGCGATCACCTTCCCATAAGAGAGAATGATCATACATACCTGACAGTGATGCCGGCGTGGAGGCTGGATTGACGGGTTACTGTAATTGCACGATCCACATGTGCTGAATTTGTTGTAATAGTTGTGATCATCAATGCTCGTCGGTTAGGATTGCATGCCGAGAAATCTGCCACTGTCCATAAGTACCTGCACTGAAAGGGGGCGTTAGACGTTATGAACGTGGAGAGGAAGGAGTTGTATAAGTACCAGCAAAGATCATGGAAGATCTATTGTTGGTGCTTCATGTTAGGAGTTGGAACCTTCAGGATGGATGAGACCTCGGAGAGGTAGAGCTCTTGGAATGGTGGAATGGGGCTCCGGACTGAGAACGTCTTTGAGACGGAGGGTAGCTCCGGGATGGCCAAGAGTGGCGGAAACTCCGGGTTAGACTCTGGGAGTTGCGAATTTCTCAGGGGAAGCTCTTGATAGTTTAGACACGTGTCATCATCCTTATAAGGGTCAAATTTTGACTGCTACAAGGGGCCATTATAGTATTCTATGCCCTATCTTACTTTTTCCTATGGTAGAGTTTTAGCTTACCATCTCAAAGCAGTATCTCAGAATGATAGGCAGGGGAGTCGAGATAAAATCTTCTAGATTGCTAATGTTGAAGTCTGTAAATTATTTGCTTGTTTGATGTCAAAGTAGTCCAGATTACCATCTCAATGTTCAAACTTTTACTTGTTTGATGTTGCAAGGGCATTGATTTTCTATGTTGGTATGTTGAAGTGTAGATGTTACTTGTCCTCTTTATCTTGAAAGCCTCTCTGTTTTTAAGTTTTCTACTTAGTCCTAGTGATTCTAGTTGCAGATGTGGCTTATGGTGTTGCATAGAGCGAGACTGAAATTTTCTAGATTTCAGTCTATAAACTGTTAACTGTTTTGATTTTGAAATAGTCTGCGTTCCATCTGAATACCCAAACATTTATGTTCAGTGCTTATGGACACATTTTCCTAGGTTTGGTTATCATCATGTTGTCTGAATTTTATTATTAATATTTAATATTGCAATTCTGCAAGATTCTTGTTTACTTTATTTTATCCCTTACTTTGTCCAGAACTGTTTGGAATCTAAAACTGAAGAACGGGGCAAACTAGAAACCATGTATGAGCTAACTGCTGCCATTATTGCTATCAGGTTGCACATCATGTCTGCATGCAGTGGAGGTATTCCTGATATTAGGTGGAGGATCAGTTTGTCTTTCTGTTAAAAAGTTGTTTCAAATGTAAGCAAGAACATCCTATGCTATATGGTTTTATTCTGAGACTATTTGTATGTTTATTTAACTAAGACAGGGATTATGGATGTGATAAGTTTCCGTTATCTATAGTTGAAATGTATATGCTTACTACATGTATTATGATAAGAAAATGGTTTGCGACTATTTTGCTCGTCTCAATGATTCAACGTAGTAGTAACTATGTCATGTGTATCTTACTAGAGTTGTGAACATGACTGATGATTTTCATAAAACCAGAATTATATTGCTCCTAATTTGCATCTGAGCAAAATCCCCCTTTTGATGATCATAGTAGAATCATAAATGTAAGGCTGTAACCCACCACCCAACGTAACTAATGTGAGTGGAGGATGAATTAATTCATCAGAACATCAACTGGATTATTGACAAAACTATTGAAAGCAAAAATATTAAAATCTTGGAGTTCATGAGTGTCTTTGTAAGTTTATATAGGAAAAGGGAGCTCACGATTCTAAAATGAACAAAAAGTATAAGTTACAGGGTTTTAGTAGTCGAAGGGAGGTTCACGATTCATGATTCTAGAATGGATCTGAGTTAGCAATCAGCAGGTTAACTTGTTGGTGAGACCCCTCCTATAAGGAGGTTTCAGGTTCATTTTCGGTTGTTGCTGAACGGGGGATTTAACTTAAATAATTAGTGTTGGATGCATCCTGTGCGTATCCTCTCTCCTCTTTTTCAGAAAAAACGGTAAATAAATAAAAGAAAAGGGAAAAAAAAATATGGATCTCAGTTATTGATGCGATTTTTTTCTTTCAATTGCTTTCCATAGTTTGGATATCAATGGGTCGCACTAATTTTTATGGGCGGCCCACTTAACATGATGTACCATTAAGAAGAAGTTGGGTCTATCCTGGGGCTTTGGATATTGAGGAGGGGCAAAAACCACTCTTTGCATGTGTAGTGGCAAGTTTTTCACTGTCATCAAGATCATGGCACATGTTCTGCTATCGAAAGGTACCCGAACGTTGAACGACTTCTCCATCAAGTCTAGCATGGACAATGAAAAAACTATCATGATTCCATCCTGAAGCCACAGTTAGTCTGGAGTCACTCTCCCAGACACTCGATCGCGGTCCGGAGGCCCCAGCCTCTGAAACAAAAACCCTTCGCAAAGATTGTCGCTTTTACACTGTTTACAGCTTAGTGGTCACACTGTTAGATCATCCCCACGTTCAGACGTTGCAGTGCCCCTATATCAATGCGAGCTGTTTTGAATAGTGGCAAATCTTTCTGCATAACAAACCCAACAAGCACGATCTGAAAGGTTATTAGGAAATCACAACATGCCAAATTATGCATTTGCAAAGATTCGAAATATTTGTGTGTGCATCAATAGCTCAATCAGGTACTAGTATTGCTTATTCTCCAACGAGGATGCGGTTCGCGTCTAATTCCACCAAAAGCACCACACACGAGCAATCTCTTTGCTTTTTCTCAATGAGAATACTCATTCTCACGCTCGAGGGTTCTTGGCTGGCATCACACTCACCGGAGCTCCTGACGTGCAAGGTTCCCCCCCTCCCTAATTGTATGTTTCTTGACAGATCCAATCAGAAGCGTCCCAATCGTTTGTGACGGGAAATCCCCACGAGAAAAATCAAGCAATTAAAGTCATAAGATTATACTCAAATATAAATATGACTTAAAATTATCAATGATGGTGAGAAATATTGCGGGCTGATAATAACAAGACATCATTGTTGCCACCTTGATCTTGAGCGCAACTTCTTTAGACTTTGGGTATATATCTTCTTTGTGGGACTGCTTCTATTTTAGGGTCTTAGCTGTCTTCATGAGATTAACAATAAACAAAGTGTTAAACATTAATTAGGGACACATAAGCACTAATTTTCTTTAGAATAAATAATAAAAAAACAATTAAGCACTAAGCCTTCAAGGATTAACCAGCTTTTGGCTCTCTCTAAAGAGAGAGGCTAGGATCATTTCATAAGGATCCAGATCCAAACTCGAATCCTTCCCATTGAATTTCAACCCCACGATATTTAAATTCAAGATCCACTCTGTTGAAGTTGATCTACATTATTTGAAGTCTCTAAAAACAAAAAATTATGTCATTTGAATACTTTTTGTTTATCCATCAAGTGGGCGCAATACGAACGGCCGAAAGTAGTGGGTTGTTAGTTTAATCGTGTATAATATTTGAAATCTGAAAAAAATTGTTCTATAGGGTTTTTAAATGTTTAGATGATGATCAAATGATCGGATCAAGAATTTGTGCGTTTAAAATCATAGATCTAGGCAAAAGACTATTTTCAGTCGTCCATTTTACGCAAACTTGATGAATAAGAAAAAAAAAATTCGAATGACATGAATTTTGGTTTTTAAAGGCTTCAAAATAATGTAGGTCAACTTCAATGGAGTGGATCTTATATTTGAGTATCGGGGCATTGAATTTTAATAAGAAGAATTCGGGCTCAAATCCTTTTGAAAGGAGCCAAACATATATATATATATATATATATATATATATATATATATATATATATATATAGAGAGAGAGAGAGAGAGAGAGAGAGAGAGAGAGAGAAACTTGTGTTATTTCGAAAGGATTTGAGGCCGAAACTTTTCCACTCAAATACAACTCTATGACATCTGAATGCAAGATCCACTTCATTGAAGTTGATCTATATTATTCAAGTAATTAAAAATAAAAATTCATATATTTTGAATACTTTTAGCCCATCTATCAAGTAGGTATAAAATGGATGACCGAAATAGTGAGTTGGTAATTTCTCAATGTGATCGCATGTACTTGCCTAGTTTGATTTTTCTTGGTGTTGCTCAATAGCAATCCTTGCGTTCATGTAGAGAGTAGGTTAGCAATTTGGCCCACCTAAACTTTGAGATTATGGATGGAGGCTGCTTGATTTCTAATGAAGGCTTTTTGATTCTCTGTCATTGACTCGGTATTTGCCAAGAAGTACTCGAATTTATCTATGAATTTTGCAAAGGCTTATTTCAAATTTACTTTCTACTCTTGCACTTGTTGGTATTGTTATTGTTGATAGTTGCTGGCCCAAGATAGATTTGGATGATTCTTCCATGCAGGGTTGTACGTGTTGGATAAAGATTTTTGGGCCTTTGGAAATTGTTGACGAAGTTGGTTTGTTTGATTTGAACATCTGAAAAAGTGTTGCCAATTTGACAATCTCTACTAGAATGTGCTCTTCCGCAAAAATCCTAAATTGAATTAAGAGTATGAATTGCACTTACATTGAACGTACCAAGTCATTTTTGTTGAAACCTGCCGCCCCTACATGTTCATCACATAGTTACATATCCATTGGTTTTGATGATAACAAGCTTAGGGTTATATATACACACACTTATTTATATATGTATTTTGTAATCACAATTGTTTTGTAGATCAAAAGGATGATATTTTGATGGATACATAGCACATACATGTTGATCAAAGAGTGCAAGATATTACAAGGCTTTTTTATTATTTTTCTAATTTTTTTAGATTTTTAAAATTTTGTCAAAAGACTTGAATATACAATTTTTACACATCCCTAGTCGACTAAGTTAAGTATGATATTCTTTTTTTTTTGTAATTCATATACATATTAGTTGACTACCCTTCCTAGTCGACTTATAGAAATTTATAGAGACCAATTTGTTTACAGTTTAGGTTGTTTAGTCAACTAATAAATGACTGATGCATTTACCTATATAACTAATTTTACAAGGACATGAAATTTTTTTCTATTTCAACTGTAGTCTTCTACCCCAATTAATTAGTCGACTAATATAAGAAAATTG
This sequence comes from Agave tequilana, assembly GCA_038442645.1. Taxonomy (NCBI): domain Eukaryota; kingdom Viridiplantae; phylum Streptophyta; class Magnoliopsida; order Asparagales; family Asparagaceae; genus Agave; species Agave tequilana. Next base: position 41,077 of record JAVJIF010012741.1, on the reverse strand, counting down.
TGATACTTAGTCGACTAACTCTAAATCCTGGTTAACTATGCAGTCAGTTTCTGACTGTTGGACAGTTGTATAAGTTTTTTTTTGGTATTTTCCCACTCTTTTACTATTCAAATTCAAATCAAATAACCACCTCAACTACATGAATTCTTCAATTATAAATAGGGGTTAATTTCTTTGATTTTTACACAACTTTCTATAGATAAAATCTGTCAAAATTATGAAAAAGTCTTGTACTTCAGAAATTTTTTCTCTTTGATTCTTTATTTATCCAATTCAATTCTTAATGAGAAAAATTGAGAGTTCCACTATAAGATCCCCGTAAATTCACACCTACACAAAAGTCAAGGCTTGTAGGACAATTGTACTCATTGCTCAGAAGGTCTTCTTGGTGTAGAGAAGAGGTATACAGATTTGACGAAGAAGTTTATCAAGTAGTGTACTGTTTGTTAGTTTTGAGGGTTTTCAAAATCAGGTTAAGAAAATTCTCAAACAGGTGCTTGGAGACTGGATGCAGGTCAAGAGGATCGAACCAGGATAAAATATCTTATGTTTGAGTTTGCTTTTTCGTGTTTGACTCTGTGCATATTTACTTTTCTTGAAAGTTAATTACATTTCTTATTTAGAATTTTTAAAATACTATTCACCCCCCTTAGTGTTTGTTTTGCCATAGTTTCAGATTCTAATTTGGTATAAGAGCAAGGAATAAAGATGAAAACAGATTTTCCTTCATCTCAATTCAAAGAAGGGCATTCTACACAACAACCACCATTGTTCGACGGTTTAAACTATAACTTTTGGAAGTGTAGAATGAAAATCTATTTACAATCAATCAACGATGAACTCTGAAATATCATGAAAGCGACATATGAGAATCCACCTACAAACTATGACCAATGGTCTGAGGAACAGAAAAAATTGGTCAACCCTTATACAAAAGCAATGAACTCATTTTTTTTGTGCCTTGAACAAAGAAGAATTTAATCGTGTGTCAACAGCCACAACAGCACATCAAATATGACAAATACTACAGGTAACACACAAAGTAAAAGATCTAAAATTTCTATTGTTATTCACATGTTTGAACTATTCAAGATGAAAAAGAATGAAATTACTGCGGAAATGATTACAAGGTTCACCGACATCACAAACTCTTTGGTATCCCTTGGATAGGAGTACACACAAGTGGAGAAAGTTAAAAAAAGTTCTTCGTACGCTCATGTTTAATTGGGAAAAGAAGACCATTGCCATAGAAGAAGCCACCGATTTATCAACAATGACATTGGAGAACCTCATTAGAAACTTGATGGCATGTGAAGTCTAAATTGAAGATAGAAAGAAGGATGAACAACAACATCAATTAAAAAAAAAGTCCCCGCCTTCCATATATCTTCAGACACAGAGGATTTAGATGATGAAGAGGAAATTGCCATGATTTCAAGAAAATTTAGAAAGTTTTTGAAACAAGATAAGTTTAAAAAGAATATGGACACTAATGATAATCTTTTTTATTTTAAATGTAATAAATCGAATTATATGAAGAAGGATTGCTCATTGCTCAAACCGAAAGGCAACTTCAAAAGTTTCAACAAATTCAAGAAGAAAAAAGAAGCCTTTCAAGTAACATGGGATGATAGTAATACGTCTTCCTCTGATGAAGAAGAGATCACGGAATCGACAAATATTTGTTTTATGGCTCAAGAAGATAAAGTAATGAAATTTGAAAATAATGATGAATTGTTTGATGAGTTTCATGAATTATTTCTTGAGTTTAAAAAAGTCAATACTAAATATAAAGATTTTAAAAAGGAAAATAATATTTTAATGAAAGAAAATAATAAAAATAAAGAATTAAAAAAGAAAAATGAGATTTTGATACAAGAAAATATTTTTCTTAAAAATGAAATGACTTCTTTGAATTCACGAATTTCTTTTTTGGATAAAGATATTTCATGCTTTAAAAATAAGTATGATTTTTTTTTGAAAAATGTAACAAAATTCAATAAAGGAAATGAGAATTTGAATGATTTATTATCTTCTCAAAAGATTTTCAATAATCATTTTGGTCTTGGATTTTTTAAAGATAAATATGAAAAATATTTTCATGTTCATGTTTATATGAACAATAATCATAATTCTTATAATTCTTTAATAAAAAGAAGAATTACAATTTATCTACAAATAGACCAAATTATAAATATATTTGGATTCTCTTTTGATAAAATGCCTATCTTACATCATATTTGAATCGTGTATAGAATTCTAGCAATTATATTTATACTAATAAATGGAAATCAAATTCCAATTGGGTTTTGGTTCCAAAGTCTAATCTTTTTCAGACCTTATCATAATGGGTATAATACAAAATATTTTATTTTATAGGCACCTCATAAAGATAAATGGATATTTGATAATAGTTGTTACAAATACATGACTAACCATATTCAACTACTTTCTTCTGCTCAAAATAAGAAAGGAGGAACAATAACATTCGGAGACAATAACAAAGAAAAGATTATTGGTATCTGTATGCTTGGTAATACAGCAAAACCTCTTATTGAAAATGTTCTTTTGGTAAAAAGTTTAAAATATAATCTTTTAAGTATAAGTCAATTATGTAATATTGATTATAAAATAGTTTTTGAAAAAGATGCTTGTCTTATACATGATACTAATACGATAGATATTTTATTTAAATGTACTCGTAAAAATAGTACTTATGAGTTATCAGTGACTTGTTTATCTTCAAATGATAATTTTTGTTTAGTTGCATCTAACAATGATTCTTCTATTTGGCATAAAAGATTTGGGCATTTAAATATTAAAACTATTTTGAAAATTTGATTTAATTAAAGGTCTTCCAAAACTTATCTTTAAAAACGTCATTTTTGTGTTCTTGTCAATTAAGAAAATAAGTTAATTCATTTTAAATCTAAAGATCTAGTTATTGTTGGTCCCGATATGATGCCAGATGCGGAACTTTCTATGTTGGCACTTATGGATCTAAACTACAAAGTCAACACAAATACTAAACAAAGAAGGATTAAGTTAAACAAATAAATAAACTTGCAGTAAAGGAAATCAAATCTCAGAAAAGTTTAGACAAACGCAAACACGAGAGATTTATCCTGATTCGGTCCTCGTGACCTACATCCAGTCTCCAAGCCACCCGCTTGAGATTTTTCTTTATCCTTGATTTTGTACACCCAAAATCACAACCATGCACACCACTTGACAAATCCCCTTTTCCAAATGTGTACACCTTCTCTACAACCAAGAGAACAATCACCACCTTGTACAACTGCTTCTACACCAAGAAGACACCCGTGTACAATGATTGCTTTCAGTATTACAACACTTTCTATAAGCCTTGGTACTGTGTATGAACGTGGACAAGGTTTAGTATAGGAGAAAAACTTCAGAGAACTTCACTAGAGAATCAGAATTTTGTGAAGAACTGAAGTGGGAACAGTTTTCAGGATTGACAGAATTTTTGATTTAGAAAACTGAAGATAAGGATTGGTATTTGGCCTTTGGATTAACAACCCTTTATATAGCTGCACACTAGGGTAAGTTAGGGTAGTTACAGATGCAATTCAAATGTTGGATAATGCTTCAGAAAATACCAGAATACAGAAACTGTCCAACAGTCAGAAACTGCCATTAGTCGACTAGGGGTTGGGGTTAGTCGACTAGGGTAGGCAATTTAGACTGGGTAAAAGTGACTATAACATCTATTAGTCGACTATATAAACTGTTAAGTCGACTAACAGTGACAAACAGAGTTGGGATCTTTCAGGACAAAAGATAGTCGACTAGGGAAACCTATAAGTCGACTATACCATGTAGTAGTCGACTAGTATTTTTTATACGTCGACTAATACCATGTATTAGTTGACTAATCATTTTGATAAGTCGACTAATAACCCTATTAGTCTGCTAATGGGAAAAGTCAAGTCTGCTAATAGCAAGGGTCAAGTCTACTAATAGGAAGGTGTCAAGTCTACTAATAGGTTATGATATATGTGTGTGCATCAAGGCTTTTGACATGCTATTTCACAATTACAAAACACATCATATCAACTCTCTTTGGGAAGTCTTGATTATGTAGAACTCTTGATATATCTTGTGTTAGAGCTCCAAATGAAATGCTTCACAAATGTCTTCATCAAAACATGTTCCAACATTCTCCCCTTTTTGATGATGACACATTGTGTGTACATTTGCTCCCCCTGCAGAAAATAAGTAATATTTTCCTCCTCCTGAAGAAATTGGGTTATAACAGATATAGAAATACTTTGTTCTCCCCCTGCAACAAATATATCATAATATATATATATATATATATATATATATATATATATATATATATATATATATATATATATATATATATATATATATATATATATATATATATATATGTGTGTGTGTGTTCTTAACAATTTTCTTATATGGTACCTGCAAGATAAAACGTTAGATATTACCAATCATAAAAGAACATATTAACCTTTAGGAGTCCAAATCCATTTTGAATTTAGTTTCCACTTGTTAGTATACACATAGTTGCATGAATTACATATATTATGAATGTATGATGCAATATATGTATTTTTATCATGAATACTTAAATTCTTAGGAATCCATATAAACTTTATCTTAATTCTTTTTGAAACATGATTAGACTTTCTTTTCACATATGGATTACTAACATATGAAGATTTTTCAATATATCCAATACCATAATTTTTATGTGACAAGTTTTGAAAAGATAACAAATCATTCAATTTTTCTTTTCCTTGATTGAATTTTGTCACATTTTTCAAAATATCTTCATATTTCTTTTTGAAAACTAACATGTCTTTATCCAATATAGAAATTCTTTCATTCAAAGACATAGTTTCCTTTTTAAGAAAAACATTTTCTTTATAAACTTTTCATTATCATATTTCAAAGATGATATTACTTTTTCAAACTCATCTTTTTGAGAGTGTATAGAAGAAACTTGTAAAACATAACATGAATTTTCATTTATAAGTTTTTCATTTTCTTTTGATAAAACTTTATTTTTCAGTTTTTCATGCTTTAGATTATTAAACAATTCATGAAATGCATCAGAAAGTTCAGTAAATGATACCTCATCATCTTCTATGGCCATGTAACATAGGTAGGTTGACACGTTCAGTGGATTCTTCTTCGTCAGAAGATGAGGAATCACTGTTCTTCCATGAGGCGTCATAGTTTTTCTTCTTTCTGAACTTTTTGCTCTTGATTTTACCTTTATTTTTTAGCAATGGGCAATCCATCTTCATAACCTGGTTTATTGCAATTAAAGCATTTGAATTTACCTTACTTTAGAAATCTCCTGAATTTCTTTGAAAGCATTGCTATCTCTTCATCGTCATTTGAATCGTCCGTGTTGGAGGATGCATGGAAGGCAAGTTCTTTCTTCTTTGAGTGGTGTTGTCGTTCGTCCTTCTTTCTTTCTTCTAACTGCACTTCATATGCCATTAGATTACCGATTAGGTTTTTTAATGTCATAGTTGAGAGATCATTCGCCTCTTCAATTGCGGTTGTCTTCTTCTCCCATTCTGGTGTGAGTGCACGAAGGATCTTACGAACTCTTTCAACTTGGGTGTAGTCCTTTCCAAGGGATGCTAATGAATTGGTAATGTCGGTGAATCTTGTAACCATTTCGGATATGGTTTCATTCTCCTCCATTTTGAATAATTCAAACTTGTGGACAAGAACAGATATTTTAAACTCTTTAACTTTACTTGTGCCTTCGTGTGTTACCTGAAGAGTATGCCATATTTGATGTGCAGAAGTGGCTGTTGACACTCTGTTGAACTCTTCTTTGGTTAATGCACAGAACAAGGCATTCATCGCTTTGGCGTCAAGGTTCGCATGTCAAAGCGAAAAGGCATGTTAAGTCCTGGGCCTGAAGGCTTCTTCAGGACATGGTCAAACCGGATTTCTTTCTACTTCTCTTTTTCCATCGTCGGGAGCGGAGCCGGTGTGGGTATTTGTACTAACGTCGTTTGCTATTGTGTCTCGTCAGTAACTTTCTCATACTGTTTTAAGTATGATTTCTGGATCGAGTGCCTGTCGGCTGAGGTACATCAGCCTGCGCTGTCCAAGCGTGCTTTTTCCCTTCAGAATCGCTAAGAGAAGCTGATGTGAGATTGCCATCATCCGGCAAGATAGAGATAATATTGAAAGATTTGCCTTTTGACTTGGATTTCTTCGAATACCATTGTTCGTCTTGGGCAAGCTCTAGGTGTATCCACATGATTTCTCCTGTTTTCAATGTTAAGGGAACAAGACCCTTAATCTCTTGAGTTTTGGCTGAAGGATGCTTTACTTCTAGCCGTGCTTCAGGGATTGGGAGGTCCCATCAGGTACTGTGACTTTTGGGGTTTTGTCGAACTCGAGGGTTACCATGTTTGCAGTGACTTTCTTTTGTTCTGATTTCAGAGTCAGAACTCCGGCATCGACTAAAGCTTGAATTTTGTCCTTAAGGATAAAGCACTTATTAGTAGGATAATGAACCATCCTATGAAAGAGGCAATAGGTAAGATCGTTCATGCTTCCCACTTCATTAGGGTGCCGAGCATCCTACAGCTTCAATTTATTCCCTTTGTGGAGTAAATGGAATATTGCAACCACCTGCTTGTCTTTAAAAGAGTAGTGTTTCAGAGAAAACTTAGACTCTTGATTATTGAAGCCGCTCTTCTTGGCCTTCGAATGAAGGTCTCCTGACAATTCAACGGATATAGTCCCTTTCCCTTCATCTTGAGAAAACTGCCCTATGTCCTTGTGCCCCTTATTATTCATTCCCCATTTGCCTTTAGGGGTAGATGGTTCGAACTACTTAGCCGACTTTTTGACTATCTCAGCTTGTTCAACCAGCTCCTTCCAGGTATGGGCTTTGACAGCCCCATACGAATCTCCACTTGGTCTAGGAAGTTATGCCTGCATGTCTATAAGAGCATGGGCAATGGCATCCCTGCTGGGCACATCAGAGACAAGTTTCTGAACCACTCAATGTAGCCACGAACAGATTCGTCCTTCCTCTGTACAGTAGAGAGGAGTTTGTTCATGGTTACCTCAGTGTCATCCTCGTAAAAATGAGAAAGAAATCGAGTTTCTAAGTCGATCCAAGAATTGATAGAGCCCGAAGGAAGGCTTCGGAACCAGTCGAATGCTACCCCCTTCAGGGTGCCGATGAATAGTCTGGCCATAATAGCATCGTTATCTATAACGTTATCAGTCTGAGACCAAAAGTAGTAAATGTGCCAGTTTGGCGAGCTCTTTCCATCATACATGTCTAATGTTGGTGGCTTGAACTTTGGCGGGTATGGTACTGAATCCCATTCTAAGGGGTAAGGACGGACTGCTCCTACTTTCTTTAGTTCATCCCTCTGGGCTAGGGATGCGATCTGAGCTTGGATACCTTTAAGAACTTCAGTATCTATAGAAGAACTTTCCTTTGACTTCTCAGTCTTAGGTTATTCATTGTTATGATGTTCTTCCCATTATGATTACTTCCGAGATCATTGTTACTCTGGTTAGTGAGGAGTTGGGTGAGCATCTGTTGAATGTTGTCCAAGGCTTCTTATTGAGCCTTGGAGGTTTGTTTCTGAGCTTCCAACTGTCGACGGAGGTCATCATTATCGTTATCAGTCATATACACTGACACTCTATCTGTTCGTACCGAGCTAACTGTTGTCGAAGAGGCATACCCACTGTCTTCGTCCTCCTCATCAGACCATTAGAATAATCCTCTCATTGGTTCTGGTGAGGTTACTGTCGTTGAGGAGGATGGTTGCTCATAACTGTAGGGTATTGTGACCCTAAATCTGGTATTTCAGAAGACACCTTCTTCGTGCACCAAGACTTGGCCTAAGCCCGGGCTATAGTCTGGATCTGGAGAACTGAAGGGAGAAGAATTAGCACTACGTGGTACTCATCTACCCCTATGCAGTCCCGTCCCCTTCCGATCATATTGACGGATGCAGAGAGCAGATCTAGTAGATCTCGCGATACGCTCCTTTTGCGATACTTCACAGGAGCTTGCACTGATAGTCGATCAAAGACCGACTGTCAGTTTGGAGGAGTGGCGGGGATTGGTCCTAACCGACAATGGACTGAGTGGACCATCACCAACTGACATCCCACTTGTTGACAACAGGAGGGAGAAGTCTAGAGTAATTCCGACTTCTGTTTGCTTGCTAGGAACTCTCGCAAGTTAGACCTGGGTGAACTTAAGTGACTCAGTACAGAGACTCGGGTCGATCGCTCATTGATGCGTCCAGGTAATTTCGATACCACCTGCTTGCTCGCAAGCTTTGAAAGCGAAACACAGGATGATGCCTCGTTCTTCTCATCACCGTAGAGGTGATTGGCACTAGACAGTGCTTTAGTTCTAGCTTCGCGGCTAAAAACTTTGGGAGTACCCTTAGGCGCTGAAGCTGCATAAGCATCGCTATCAGCACCCAGGGACGATCCCTTAGCTCCGCTACAAAGAGCGAACTTAACGCTTGAGGAGTCGGGGAGCGAAGCACGCTGTGGTGCTTTGTTCACCACCAAGGTGGTTAGCATTGCTAAGTGCTTTAGTTTTAGCCTGGCGGCTGGGAACTTCGTGCGTACCCTGGGGTACTGGCGCTATGCTTATCACGCCATCCACAACTTCGCTCGTGAGAACGGGGTTGGCGCAAGGAGTTACTGCTCCTGAATTAGGCGAAGGCATAGTTTCCGTCTTAGCCTCGCGGCTAATAGCCTCGGCGAAGCAGACAGGCATTTTGCCTTTATCTTCGCGTGATAGGCGAGCCTGTGGTGTAGCTACACCTGAAGCTTAACACGGAGCTTTCTGTTTTGGCCTCCACATCTGCTTTGGAAGAGGAGATTTAGGTTCGCAAGGAACTTGGCTAGCCTCGCACGAGACTGACAGGAGTTGGGAGGAGGCTCGTTCTGGTTTCTGCTCCGAAACCTTGGCCATCGAGACCTTCTTATGCTTCCATATGTGGAGCACTGGACTACCTTCAGAGAGCAGCTCTTCGAATTTTCCTTGGTTAAAATGAATGACCAGGTTTTCGAAGATAACAGGGTCAGGATTCTGACCTTCGCATTGCAACACTGTCTCCTTGTTGCGCCAGAAGACTGATTTCCCCAGCGGAGTCACCATCTTATTTTCCATTGATTTTGCAAAGGGAAAAACTTACAAAAGAGATCGAGGAGCTAAATTACAAGTAATTGAAAAGAAAATTACAGGTAGATCTCCTCTGAGATTTCTAAAAAAATGTGCCGGTAGGATCTAATCAGCGCGCGATCACTTTTTCCCTTTGACGATGCGATGGTCAGATTATCGAAGTGCCTCCGCTTGTGAATTCTTTTTCGCTTGGTTCTGAAAATTCCTTGAGAGAGAGGAAGATCTTAGGGTATTAGCACCCTGAATTTATCCTTATAGGATTAGAGAAGTAATTCTCTGAATTCTTGAAAGCGAGAGAGTAGATCTCTTGTTAGCTTAAGCTTTGAAGCCACCAAAGAAGCTTATGCTTTTCAAAGCCTCTTGGACTTGAATCTTTTCAAGACCCTGAGCTTAGCCTTGGAAGCGAGAGAGTAGATCTCTAATCTCCTCTTTATCCTAGCCCGTCTCTCCTCTCCCCTCTTGTGTGCCTCTGGTAGGCTATTTATAGGAAGAACAGGGGTATAATCGCCCTGAAAATCTAAAAACAGATTGAGTCAATCTATTTTGTATCTGGAAAGTAGCCCCGCCGCGAGGCTAGAATCAGTTTCTACGAAGTTAGGAATAGCATATAGCGCTAATTCCTTGATTCGCTCTGCTAAATGAGGGATACTCTCTTGATTCTCTCTAGTTATTGAGAGATCTCCCCTGATCTTCTCACCTGATTAGGAGAGTCAAAAGATCATGGCAAGCAACTGTCAAATTTGATTTTAATCAATATGATCTCATCTAGAGATTTGATTAGTCAAAAGTAACCATAAAAAGACCCGCAATGGGGCTAATCCAATAAGCTCGTAGCGGAGCTAATGGAAGCTTCTGGCGAAGCTAGGAGTAAACTCTCAGTGAAGCTATAAGTTAGCTTGTTGTTCTCGCGTGGCTCCGCAGAGCGCCTAGCGAAGCTGTTAGTTGGCTTTCTACAGAATTATGGAAAACCCTAGGGCGAAGCTATAAGTTAGCCCATGGCAGAGCTATGATGGAATTCTTGCGAAGCTAAGCAAGATTGCACATCTCTTGGGCTCATGTGAGACTAAGTATTGAGCTAACTTAGTGTCTCTAGGCCTGCTCAGGTCTTCTTCAAAGGCAACTTTAACTTACTATCTACTTTACTGGATTAGTAATGTCCATGTTGCTGCCTTACCTCTGGTCATTGGCTTGTCTTCAACTTATCTTTTGTAGATGTCAATAAGTTAGAAGTTATTCAGACCGGCTGAAGATGAATGGGGAGCTCTGTCTATTTCGAGTGTCAACAACACTGATGTACCCTCCTCCTTTTTTTCATCGTTTCTACAAGTAATCAAAGGTAACATTTTTATGTTTTTTCTTGTTTATATATTCTTCTTCTATTTCTACTTTCCTCTTTTAGTTTTGATAAATTTCCAAGTGAACCTCGAGGCATCAATATAGCCATGTTTGTATGAGTGCTACCGATATTTCATGATGATGTTCTCCTCCTCAAGATGTCGTATCATTTCATTCTTGTTCGTCTTGATGATGTAATGTGAATGGGGACTGAGCTCGATCTTATGGGTTATGCGTTGATTGCCTCCGAAGCAAGGTAAAACATGCAAGGGTTCCAGATAAGTCATCAATCAGAGGAGGTAAGTATCTCTTTTAGATTTTATTTCTTTTCTTTTAACTTTTAGTTTAGATCACCAACACCACAATCTCCAAACTCTATTCACTCTTTTTACTTTCTATGTACAAAGTCATTTTCTATTTTTCTCCACCTTCTCAATCTACCACCTTCTTCCTAACTTAACTTTAACTCCATTTTTCTCTTTTCTTTTAAAGAACTAAAGAAGAATTTTAACCATTAATTGTAGCATAAAAGAGAACTTATTAAAGAAGCTTCCATCGCTAGTCTCTCCTGTGGATCACGACCCGCATAGCCACTTACTATAGCGGTAGAATTGAGCACCTTACACTATTGTTATAAAAGTTCTGAAATTCTGTATTTTTATGCAGGTCAAACCTCAATCACTAGAGAATACCTCCAGGAGGTTGAGGGCAAGAGGCATGCTTGATACTTAAGTCTTGAAGCTAAATAACCATATAAGGCTAAAGTTGAGCACAAGGCTGCTGAACATACAATGTGTGGAAGAGAAAAAAAAGAGTAGACTCTTTACAACTAGCTGAGTTCAAATTTAATCTCTTTGAGATTCAGCCACTTATTAAGATTTTATACTTTACCAATGTGCTTTTAATGAGAGCAAGAAGATCCAAATCAAGCTTTTGTTTCAGTTCGTCAACGGAAAATAAGTTTCACTCTCTACCACTACATCAAGAACCCAGTACTAAATAAAAGGGAGATTTGATCATTCTTCCTTCTTTAGTAATCGAATTTTGATCCACTGTAATCTTTGCAATCAATTAAAGATTTTTACAAGCTTTAATTTTTGGGGAACAATGATTTTATCCCACAAGTCTCTCTCTATTTATAGATAGACGAGAAGTCACACCGCCTTCAATTCAAATTACTAATCCCTGAAAAATCAGTCTGCATCCCTAGATTTCCAGTCAATAGAAAAGGCAGAAGTTCAGTCGTACTGCCAAATTATAAACCCTACAATCTCAGTTATAATAATGTAAACATTCAAAGAGACGTGGGACGCGATTTTTGAGGGATCCAGCTGACCGACTTGACAATGATAGCCAGTTGTACCCTATTAACTCCAGAAAATCCAAAATGATCTGAAAAAGATTCGTTATAATCTCCTCTGTTCACAAGCACCAAAGAGAGCTTAAGGCATTGAGATTCCCTCTGATCAACTTCGTTCTCCGACTTTCCTTCCGCAGACTCCGGCAAGTGAGAAAGCAGGGGCATATATAGTACTCAAAATTTGACCTACACTAGAATGATGACACGTGTCCAAACTACTTAGAGCTTCCCCGAGACATCCACAACTCTCAGAGTTCATTTCAAAGTCTCCATCACATCCGGCCTTCCTAGAGCTGTCCTTCATCCGAAGATATTTTTGACCCAGAACCGCATCTGCCACTCTGAGACCTTTACCACTTCTAAGTGCTCACCTCCTCAGGGTCTTTTCCATTCCAAGACCCGAAGGCTTCAGCTCCAAACCTAAAACTCCAACAATAGATTATCATTAATCTCTGTCGACAATTATGCAGTTCCATCCTACTCCCACGTTCATAACGTGTAATGCCTATATCAGCGCAGACAGTTATAAACATCGCATGCGATCCTAACCAATCAAGGGAGGTGATCGTCGCCGCTACGAAGAATCCAACACATACAGATTGTGCAATTACAATAATCCACCAATTTCACTTCCACGCAAGCATCAATATCATGTTTATACTATCTTTCTTCTTCAAGAAGAAAATAGGTCGCATCCTAAATTCCCAGAGCACACATACCCCATTATGCTAGAAATTTTCCTTTGCTAGTCCATCATTACACACCTACGTTTTCCTCTGCAAGGTCCACCCTCCCACCACACCGATAGTTTTCCTATATAGGTTCCCTTTCCTTTTCAAATACTGTTCTCATGCCCGAGGGTCTTAAGCTGGCACCACACTGTTGCTCATAACCTAAAAGATGTTTTTCTTCTTTGTGTGTTTTGGCAGGTCCTATCGGGAGCGTCCAGCTGCATGTGGCAGATTCCGATCCACAGGTTTTTATCCCCCACAAAAACATATATATATAAGGAGAGAAAAATATCATGATATTAATTATAACCAAAATCATAATTTTATCGTAAAACTATGCAGACTATATTTGTCTCACTAAACACATGATATTGAAAAAAGGAAAAATAGAGTTAACTTTTTGAAATTGTATACATACCTTCGTTAAACAGGTAAGTATTTTAAATGGGTGAAAATTAAAATCCTCTATTGCCCTTTTTAATAAATGGATAAGTGATTTATCTGTTTACGACCCAAATCAATATAAGCTTGTCCCAAGCCTGTAAGGGCTTGTTTCTCAGATTTTGAGCTGACAAGCGAAAGTGATGCGAGCCTCCATGTCAGAATTTTAAAAATGTGTTTACAACCCAAAAAAAGATGCAGCCCCTTACATTTTCAGGTGGCGGATCCACGTTTTGTACAGCTACAGATTTTCGCCCAATTTGAGGGTGATTGGCTAGATTTCTGAGCATTTGAGCCAAACAAGAAATTTTTCCATGAAAAGCTTTAATCTTGGAGCTTACCGTAGTTTGCTCCACATTTCCCCCCCAACACACCCTAATTTGAGACCCAAGTTGCAACTGCCACTCCAATGGTCATGCTACATTAAGCATATTTTATATTAATCTCTCAACCTGTTTAATTTTATATTTTTTTCTTTTTCATCTCATTTTCCTTTTCTTAGAATATCTAGACATATAGGAAAAAGAATGATTACAAAAAAGTAGGCTCCAAGCATGGATGTGAAAAGGGTCGGGCTTGGCCGGCCCGGTCCGGCCGGGCCAAGGATCGGGCTGGGCCAAAACTGCACTGGCCGCCTAATAACGGGCAGCCCTTCCAAGCCCCCTTAAAAGGACTTGGGCCCGATCTGTGTCGGGCTGGGCTGGCCATTAAAAAAATAATTAAACAATCTTTAACTAGTTATTAAAAATCCCAAAAAAAAATTAAAAATCCACAAAATTTGACAAATTTGCTACAAATTGTGAAATGCAAATGTTAATTTTTTTAATTAATAATTCAATAAAATAGATAAATTGATAGAAATACAGTTGAATTATCAAGATTTAAAATTTTAGAAATTTATCATTCATATTTAGAAATTACAAGTCTTCTAATATTTTATTTTTTATACATATAAATTAAAAGTCTTCAAATATTATATATTTTCATTTCTTCAATCATCTTCTGGATAGTTTTCAATAATTTTTTCGACTGATTTATTTTGACTTCTCATCTCCGCATCCAGCCAATCCTTTCCGCAGTTGTAATTTTTGTGCAAAAATTTCAGTATTTGACCCAATCTAACCGTTGAGGGCTATGTGTAAAAAAATTACAAATAGCCCCCAATGGCTATTTTTTAGCACATAAAAGTAGTTAGGGGGAATTTTTGAAAAAAAAAATTTGCAAACCCTCCCCCCCAGCCCCCAACGGCTAAAAACTCAGCCGTTGCGAGTGGGGCGGCCCAACCTGACCCAGGTTCAACCCGGGCGCGGCCCGGGTTCAATCCGGACGCGGCCCGGGTTCAATCCGGACGCGGCCTGACCCGCCCGGGCCATGAGCCAACATTGCCCCCCGGGGCACGCCCCGTAAGAAGGGGCATGCCCGGGCCGGTCTAGGCCCTCCCCCAACCCCCTCGGGCCGAGCCGGGTCTGTGCAGGTTGATCGGGCCGACCCGGCCCTCTACACCTAGCTCCAAGAAAGAAAAGAGAAGCACTATAGCGCGAACAAAAGAATCAATATTGGGAAAAAGAAACCCTCAGAAGGAGAATTTTGTGAAACCCAAACGAGAGGATTATTGTCACATGATTCTATTTGGTTCTCTTATTGCATTTGCGGATCACAATAAGCCTTTATGAACTGTTGTAGCCTACAGTCATGTATCCTTGTCTTTAGAATTTGAAAATACTCTGGTTGTTTCAACTAAATTTGGCCCTGCGTAGATAATTAGTGGACTAATGGCTGGACTTTAACAGGATGGTTGTGTTTCTACTTCGTTCGACCTGAAAATGACCAACAAAACAAAGATAATTAGAGCATCAAAGGAGGTCGGGATGGTTCCCGATCTAAACTCTCCGATGCTTAAGTTAGCCCAATGGTCAAGATGAACATTCTCAAAGAAGATTGTAATACACTAGCATTATAGGACATAACTTCCTTCGATGTTGTGTGAGGATATTTTTAGCTAGGTTAGGAATGTATTTTTTTGAGAGTTCAGATGGTCTTTTTGTACTGGGCACACCGTCGGCTTGGGCCTGCTCGGCCGGCGCAATTGGCTCGTGCTTTATCAGACGAGTCAGGCGTCGGGCGTGGGACACGCCGGCCGGTTGGTCTATCAGAGTCCTGCCCTGCCGTCCAAGAGTCTTTTGCAGCTGTGTGGTCCCCTCCACTTTTCTTATGGGTTTGTCTCATGCGTCTCTTAATACCAACGGGTCAAGCTCACAGGCTTGGGGTTGATCGAGATTCCCACTTGAGCCGACGGTCGGGTCTGAGTTAATTTATTGTCTAGAAAGAGTAAACGGAGCGGGTTATGAACCAAGCTCCCTCTACATATGGATTGGCCCTTCGGGGACTCGTACAAATGGGGATATCAATCAAACGTACAATGTCTTGCAAGCAGAATAAATGCTTGTGATTTGGGACATAGAGCGGCATAACATCGTTTTCCCCGGTCACAAATCACAAGCGTTTTTTCCATCTTTCTACATCCATTGAGAAAGGATTGAAATTGATTGGATCCCTCTCACCGAATCTTCTTTCCCCTTTCCCAAAACGATACAGCTTAGTTATCTTGTCCATTCTTGCTTGGCATTCATAAGTCTCAGTGGTCGCTCTTGTCCATCTTCTCACTCGAGAACTTCTGAGTTTTTTTTGTTTGCCAAACTTCGAATGTAGCAGTTGTCTTGTCTTTATCTTCTGGAAGAGCTCAGGACTTGTTGAAGTCTCTGCTGAGTTTGACATCCACTTGGAGCCAACTGTGTGATTCCCAAGATTGTTAGCAAAAACCAACAATGTGATCGAAGAATGATGCGAGTGTCTGGACTCTGTCCGCACATATGGCATTAAACTTACAATCCTCTCGTCACAGATTGTTGGGAGAAAGGAGATAGAGGAGATGGAAGAAGATAGCACAGAGATCGGAAGACAAAGGAACGAGAAACGGCGCATGGCGCAGGCAAATTGAGCTCCCGGTCGACCGGCGTGCACGGGCGTTCACAAGTAGGCGCGGTCGACCGACCCCGGTCGACCGACTGAAGTGGCCTACTCTCGAGTTGGAGCGGTCGACCGGCCCCGGTCGACCGACTGAAGTGAGTTTGCTCTCGGGAAGGCGCGGTCGACCGGCCGGTCGACCGACAGACGTGGCTGGAGTTTCCTTTTAGGATTCGAATTCCTTTTCTGAATGGGATTGAATCCAACTTGGGTTTTCATAAATCCAGGGACTCTGTGGCTATAAATAGAGGCTTGAGGCCTCATGTATTGTATCCTTTTGGAATCCCTTGCCTCCCTTAAGAATTCTCTCTTGTATTAGTTGTATTGATTGTTGAATCAATAAAGATCTCTCTCCCTTGCCCCGAGGACGTAGGCACGTTGGCCGAGCCTCGTTAAATTTGTGCGTTGATTGTTTTTCTCTATTGGTGGTTGTTCCTGCTGCGTTGATATTTTCTCCGGCTGAATCGAGTCTCCGCCAAGAGGGCGGATTCCTCAAAGAGGTGGTTGTTGTTGTGTTTCTCTTTTTCCGCGAACCGCTGCGCACAACGAGTGGTGTCAGGGGCACAACACAAATCATGTCTTGTTAGTTCTCTTCAAGTTTCTCTCCACAAATAACTTGTTTGATCAATTCTCTTCAAATTCCCTCCATAAATGATAGGCCACATACGTTCAACTTATACCTCGATTTCATTGATCTGAGAGTTGAGGGTTCATAGACATTGCTTATATGAATGTTTGTTGGTTTGAACTCACAATCTTCTAGAAGCAAATAAAGTACCACACTACTTGAAGTATATTGCTGTTTTATAGAATAAACTGGTTTTTGTCCAATGTCCATTTATGTTGATAGAGAATCAAGCACTTTACAAGTTAGCACAATTGGTTGGTATGCTTATGGCAATGTCATTTGTGCTATTACAAATTTGAAATTTTCAGGAATTAAAATGATTTAAATAAGAGTAGGAGTAAAACCTTTTAGACTTGTGGTTATAAAAATGTTTTGGGTTCTTTAAATCTATGCCCCTCAAATCATATTTAGAAAATTATGACACAAAATTTCATATTTAGACCTACATTTTTCAAATCATCTAAAACCCAATAAGTTACCCTTCCCATTGCATCATGTGGTTAGAATTTGGATGGAAATGAGGGTAGTTTACCAATTTTCCCCTCTCTGAGCCATCTCTTTATTAGAAGTTGACCAACTCCAATGGTAAAGGAGAAATCATAACCCCTCTCTCTCCCTCTCTCATCTGAACCCTAAACCCAATTCTCTCTCCTTGCAAGTTGTAATCGAAGATGGAGTTGCGATGTCCTCTACGATGGGGCTCGAATTCGAAGGCGGATTCTAATTCGAAGGCAGCATTAAACAAAAAATCGAACCCTTCTTTTTCTGTCCAACTTTTCCAGGGGCAGAATCAGTTATAAGTTTTGGGGTAGGCTGCAATCTTTTATAAAATATGCTTTAAAAAGTTCATAAAAAGTTCCAACATAAAGGAGAGATTTTATATCACAATCTCTATTGTACACAAAATTTGAAATCAATTTGAAACTGAAAAAAATTACCTGCAGTCGACTTCAACTCGAGATTCGAGGAGAAGAAAAATAGACCGAGGAGGCGAGGACGACGGCAAGAGATTTCGATTTCGACCTGAACTTCGATCGAGAAAAGAGAACCGTTAGAAGCACTGATCTTCGATTTCGATCGAGAAAGACAGACCAAGGACGACGACTGGGGCTTTGATCGACAGTGGGTTGGACTTTAATGAATGGTCTAAGAAATGGGGTGGGGCTGGACCTAAAAAATAGAAGGGGACTAAAGCAATATATGAAAAAATGGAGCGGGTTGTAGCCCAACCCAGCCAACCTACAGTTCCGCCTTTGAACTTTCTCGACCTTGGATTCCCATCTCCCCTAAACCCTCGACTCACACCGCTCCTCCTCCGGAAGCGCCGCCGCGGTGGTCGAATTTGAAGGCGATGTATGTAAGCTCGTTGTTGCATGCGAAACTAAAGAGTGAACAAGGGTGGAAATCTTTGAGGGAATTTATTTATTTATTTTTCCCCCACCGGCTATCTGCAGGTAAACTCACATAGGCTAAAACCAGTAGAAATTAATATAAACTTTCATACTTGTATTAAGATTTGAAGTGGTATGGTCTAAATATTAAGATTTGAAAAGTAAATTTCTAAATATGAAAATTTTGTGAGGCATAGTGTTGGCCCAGAGGCCCTTCACTCTAATTTTGATGATGATTAGCTCATATAGTCTAAATTTACTAATAATCTTGTGATATTTAGTTTCAGATATTTGACCAAGATATTAGTAGGTGATTAGTTTCAACAAAGGTGTTTTGGAGCTTTCACATGTAGATTCTGTTGGCCCAAAGGCCTATCACCCTAGTTTTGATGATGATCAACTCATGAAGTTATGTTTACTAATGATCTTGTGTTTAAATTAGTGACAGATTCTTTATCAAGATCTTAGTAGGTGTGGAGCTTCAACAAAGGATAAAATGTCAAGTTGGAAGCTAGCACCGGTCGATTCACGAGCCTATGCATCAAGAACACATCTAGAGATGAGCTCGGTGGATTGCTTTTGGACCAAGTCAAGAAGATGAGAAGCCTTCAAGTGAAGACTTCAAGAAGATGAAGACTTGTGTCTAGGTATAAGATTTTTTTTTGTTTTAGTTAAAATGTAAAGGATAGAATAGTTGGTGGATTGCTCAAGTCATATCACACACACACTCTTGATAGAATTGTTTTCATGATAAAATTTCATTTCATAAAAGATTTTCTTGTTAAGAAAAGATTTTCATTGTGACAAGATTCTATTTGGTTCTTGGTATTTCAAGTTTACATATCTTATATCCAAAACCAAGTTTAGTGCTTTATGTCAAAAACTAGATATTTCATCTTGATTGTGTAGTGGATCATATCCATACACACCATGCTTTAAAGTATATCTTGTTTTTGTATTTGATGAAAATTTGGAAAAACATGTTGTTTTAGAAAAACAGTTTTTATTATGAGCCAATATTTCCAAGTTACAAAAAAATAGTCAAATCCTTAATAACATGCCTTGATTTTGTGCAAGCATGTTTCTATATCATAAAACTATTTTTTGTAGAATTTCTAAGTATTTATGGGATTTTTTATTAAGCCAAAAAGACCAATCTTTTATCCCAAAATTTTCAGGTTCTGGCAGTTCTGATTTTTCAGAACTGACAGTGGCCGGTCGACCGGGTCGGTCGACCGGACGTGCACAGACGTGCACGCCTGTGTGCACTGGAGAACGGTCGACCGTGCCGGTCGACCGCTTCAGAGAGCTTTGCTCTCAGGAAATCTCGGTCGACCGGGCCGGTCGACCGACAGAGAGTTTACTCTCTCCTCCAGTTGCTCGGTCGACCGGGTCGGTCGACCGGAGGCTCCAATGGTCGGATTCTTGACCGTTGGCGGTCGACCGGACCGGTCGACCGGTAGCTCTGACAGAGCCTAACGGCTAGTTTTTTCTGGCCTCTATAAAAGGGGGTTTTGTCATTGTTTGAAGCTAAGATTTTAGGAGAGCTTTTGTCCAGTTATTTCCATACTTTTAGCAGAGTTTTCTCCACAAAATAGAGTGCCAATATTTCCTATCAAAAGGGATTTTATCAAGAGAGTGTTTATTGTGATTTCTTGAGTTTTCCATCAAAGTTCTTTCCTTGATTTCTCACACTACACTTGAGCATCCATAGTTGTATCTATCCTATAGGAGAGTGTTGTAGTGAGAGTTTTTGTAGGTGATCAAGTGTTTAGATCACCAAGATTTCATCTTGTACTTTGAGGAGACGGGCAAGTGTGCTCGTGGTTGTTTAGGGTTCGGGTGCGAACTCTTGTAGCTTGAAGTGCGGCCTCGACGAGCCGGTGGGCTTGTGGTGTGTAAGGGACTTTGGGAGTCCGAGGGCTTGTAGGTGTTGCGGCACCAAGGAGAGATGTACATAGTGGAAATCCTTCGTGTGTCGAAGGCGGGGATGTAGAGCAAGTGTGCTCGAACCTCGAAACAAACCCTTTGTGTTTGCAATTGCTCACTCTTGCTCTCTTACTCTTTTTGTCTCACTTATATCTTGCATTACTTTATAGTCTTTATCTCTTATATGCATGATATACCTTTGTGCTCATAATTACTATACTTGCTTGGGATTGTTATTAACACTAGTATTCAACCAAGAGAGCCAACGCGGCACCTCAACCCATTCAAGGGGAATCTAGAGGAGTTTGTCCAGAGCCTCGCAAGGGGAATTCGGCAACACTCTTGTGTTATACATAAGTGTTCAATTAAAAGAAGTTTAATTTGGTCAACTTAGTTTTAATTCCGCATTATTTGTTCATAAGTGACCATTAGATTAGCCGTCACCTATTCACCCCCCCTCTAGGTGATCTATCAATTGGTATCAGAGCCAAGTGCTCTTGATATTGGGTCTAACAACCTAGAGTTAAAGATCCTACTTTTAGGCTAATCACAATATTTTGTACACACACCATGGACTTCATGTCACCACCCACCTTTGACATCCTTAACATCCAAATTTGGAAGGTTAAGATGTCATTGTACCTCAAAGCCTTAGGATTTCATGTCTATCTTGCCACTACTAATAATGCTTATTCTTTAGATGGTAAGAACATTGAGGCTAATGCAAAAGCCCTTCATGCTATTAAGTCAACCCTAAATGATGATTATTTATCTAGGGTTTCTAATGTTGAATCGGCTTTTGTAGCTTGGAACATCATCACCTCCCTTGGCGAAAAGGACCTATACTATGCGAGGAGCGATTCGGACGTTGGAAGCGACATCTCCAACGTATGCTATATGGTCCAAGGGGATAACCCCCTTGAGGTAAACACCGAATCCGATGATGAGGATGTAGACATGTCATATGATGAGCTTGCTACCTTTTGTCATCTTGTACTTGAAAAATATGACATGATTAAAAAGAAAAATAAAATTTGAAAAAGGAACTTGATTGCATGCATGTAGAACATGACTCTTTTAGAAGTAACATTGCATGTTTAGAAAAAGATAATAAAATTTTGAAAAAGAATTTTGATGCCATGCTTAATGATAAAGATTCTTTAGAAAATAAAATGGCATGCTTAGAAAAAGAAAATGAAGATTTGAAAAATGAGAATATTTCCTTAATGTCTAAATTGAATGTTTTATGTGAAGGAAATATGATTTTGAAAAATAAGATTGATTTGGTGGAAAAACAAAAGGAAGATGTTTTTCAAGAAAATAAATCTTTGAAAAGAAAAATTTGTGAAAAAGAAAAAGATTTTGTTTCACAAAAGAAAAAGAAAAGTGATTCTATATCTCATCATGCTTCTCATGCTCACATTGATCAAAATGAGATTAAAAATTTGAAAAATAAAATTGATAATTTGAGCTCTAATTTGAGCTCATGTGCATTCAATCATACTAGATTGGAATCCTTGTTTCAAAAGAAACAAGTTCCTCATACTCATGCACATCATCATCATGACCATGCTTATGATGCACATCATGCTCACACTCCCACTCATAAGTATGCTAAGGTGTACACATGTACACATTGTGGCCGCAAAGGCCATCTAAGAAAATTTTGTTATGAAAGGTTAAATGTTCTTATTTTTGATAAAAATAAAAATGCTTGGGTTCCTTACAAGACTAACCCCATAGGACCCAAGAAAATATGGGTACCAAAATCCCCACCTTGTGTATTTGATGTAGGTGAGGAATCTCTCAAAACGTGAGAGATTTGGTGCCTTGGTAGCGGGTGCATTTGAACTAAAATGACACATACTTGGAGCACCGCTATCAAGAAATTTTGGTGGGTCAACCACCATGCTTGGAGTTTTGGAGTTGGTAACAATTTCTAAACTTCTATTTTATTTATGTACATGCTTTTTATTTTCATAATATCATTCATAGCATGTTCATGTTTTAAGATTTTATGTGCTTCATGTGGTATTTACATGCTTAAATGTAGAATGTGTCAAAACTTGCATTTATACATATATGAATAGTGAACTACAATTGACTCATATATATTTGAACTTCATGCTCATTTGTATCCACTATATGCATGTGTATAGGCTAGTTTTGATGATTCGGTCATTTATACTTGTTATGCCTATCTTTGATCTTACTTCATGTATATGTGTGTTTAATTCAAATCTAATATATATACATGTATACCCCTTGAGTCATTTGCCTTCATGCAATATATATTGGACTCTTTTCATATTTGGGATATGTATGCGTATTGTTAGAATTGGATAAATCATACATATACCATGAAGATTAGTATTTTAAATAAATAATAATAATAAAAAATGATTTTTCATTTGTACAACAAAATGTGATTTATGATCTTTTTGAGCTTGAATGACTATTTTCATAAAGCATTGCTAAATACAAAATACTTTATGAAAAATATATGATTTGTTTTAAGATGAAAAATAAGATTTTCATGAGATTCATGCTTCACTTTCTATTTTCATGAAAATACCATTTTCATAACTTTTGAACACTCATCTTTTATGATAAAAGAATTTTTGAGCTTTATGGACTATGAGTACTTGAACTTTTATGTATTTAGTATTATTCATGGAAAATATTTGACTTTGTATTTTTGAAGGATCTTTAACTAGTTTGTCAAAAATCCATTTAAACTAGTTATCTATTCTTCAAATTGATTCACATGATCCTATTTGAAATCATATGGATAAATTCTTTTGTATTTTCAAAATTTATTTGATGCTTCATGATTTGAATATTAGTTTAAATGTTAGCATTTGTCAACACTTGGATTTATACTTATACACATTATGGATCACAAATAAATCTATATATGATTGGGTTTGAATGCTTATTTGTGCCCATTAGGTGTGTTAGTATAGCCTAAGTTTTGATGATTATTACATTTTAAACTTGTATTCTCATTTTGGATTTATGCTATGATCATGTGCTTTCATTTCATGTATATGTTTGTCTTGCCAAAATATTAAGATATACATGGATACCTCTTGAGTCATTTGCCTTTCATGCAAATCTATATATAGACTCAAATGTGTTTTAAGGATATGTATGTATACTTAATGTCTTGTCAAAACATACATATATCTTGAAATATAAATTTTTGTTTTTAATAAAAATTTTGTAATTTTTCAATAAAATTTTTGTGATGGATTTCATGATTTCAAAATTTTAAGGAATATTGAGTTTTATTGCTATTTTTCATGATACCATGATTCCACATAACACTAGCACACTCACTTCTTTTTGATATGGACTTTATGGATAGAGTGCTTTTTAGTGCCTTGTGGTTCATTGATATTTCAAGAAAAACTTTTGACTTATTCCTTGATTGAAGGATTCCGTACTAGTTGTTAAACACCTTCATTTAACTAGTTCGAATTCTTCATGTGGAAGATTTTATGATATATACACTTAAGCTTATTTTCAATTGGTATCATTGGATAGTTTCAATTGGTATCAATATGACCTCTTATTGTGTATACTCATATGTTGTTCTTTCATATATGTATGTATCTACTTAAATTGGTATACTCTTTTCAACATATATATGATTGTTGTGTGCTTGTATTGAAATGGATTTATATTTTAAAGCACAATAGTTGTTAATGCTAAGCTTACTTCAAATCTTATTTATTTTAAAGCTTATGCATTGTATTTCAAAATTGGTATCAAAATTCAAAATTTGATTGTTCTACATTTGGTACCTTAAAAGAAAGTTGTGTATTTTAAGATATTTCAAAATTTTGTTTTCATAAGAAAAGTTCAAAATTTTGTCTTGTTAAAGAAATATTCAAATTTTTGATTTGTATTTCCTATATGCAAGGAGAGCTTAACATCTCTCTTACATATGGATTCATGTTGAGTATATTATAAATTGAGGAGCTTGACAACTCTTCTTTATATGATATACGTGTGTAGGGGGAGCTTCACATCTCCTCTTATGCATTACATAATATGTGTTATGTGAGTTAGGGCTTGTCATCCCTTCTTCATGTAATGCATATGTGTAGGGAAGTTAACTTAGCGCCTTCCTCTTCATGAATGTATATCGCATATAAATCTTATTGATTGATTTGATTTTACCCTCCTTGATTTCCTTATTTTTGACAAAAAGGGGAGAAATTTGTTTGATGATTTGAACTTTGAACCCTTTGTTGATGATTGACAAAAAGGGGAGAAGTATTTGAGTATATATGCATGTTTTCATTGCTTAAGGAGAAGAAGTAGTTGTCTTCCTTGTTAGTTATGCATATATGTTTGTTATTTGCAAATAGGAGAAAAAGATTTGATTTATGCTATGATTATATGTTCTATCTCCTACATTTGCATACATGTCATATGCTTCATTGCCATATCTTATTACTTTTGTCTATGCATGAGTTAAGGGGGAGCTTCTTTGAAGCTTTACTTTAATCCATGCATATATAACTTCATGAGTTTTGTCATCATCAAAAAGGGGGAGATTGTTGGCCCAAAGGCCTATCACCCTAGTTTTGATGATGATCAACTCATGAAGTTATGTTTACTAATGATCTTGTGTTTAAATTAGTGACAGATTCTTTATCAAGATCTTAGTAGGTGTGGAGCTTCAACAAAGGATAAAATGTCAAGTTGGAAGCTAGCACCGGTCGATTCACGAGCCTATGCATCAAGAACACATCTAGAGATGAGCTCGGTGGATTGCTTTTGGACCAAGTCAAGAAGATGAGAAGCCTTCAAGTGAAGACTTCAAGAAGATGAAGACTTGTGTCTAGGTATAAGATTTTGTTTTTGTTTTAGTTAAAATGTAAAGGATAGAATAGTTGGTGGATTGCTCAAGTCATATCACACACACACTCTTGATAGAATTGTTTTCATGATAAAAATTTCATTTCATAAAAGATTTTCTTGTTAAGAAAAGATTTTCATTGTGACAAGATTCTATTTGGTTCTTGGTATTTCAAGTTTACATATCTTATATCCAAAACCAAGTTTAGTGCTTTATGTCAAAAACTAGATATTTCATCTTGATTGTGTAGTGGATCATATCCATACACACCATGCTTTAAAGTATATCTTGTTTTTGTATTTGATGAAAATTTGGAAAAACATGTTGTTTTAGAAAAACAGTTTTTATTATGAGCCAATATTTCCAAGTTACAAAAAAATAGTCAAATCCTTAATAACATGCCTTGATTTTGTGCAAGCATGTTTCTATATCATAAAACTATTTTTTGTAGAATTTCTAAGTATTTATGGGATTTTTTATTAAGCCAAAAAGACCAATCTTTTATCCCAAAATTTTCAGGTTCTGGCAGTTCTGATTTTTCAGAACTGACAGTGGCCGGTCGACCGGGTCGGTCGACCGGACGTGCACAGACGTGCACGCCTGTGTGCACTGGAGAACGGTCGACCGTGCCGGTCGATCGCTTCAGAGAGCTTTGCTCTCAGGAAATCTCGGTCGACCGGGCCGGTCGACCGACAGAGAGTTTACTCTCTCCTCCAGTTGCTCGGTCGACCGGGTCGGTCGACTGGAGGCTCCAACGGTCGGATTCTTGACCGTTGGCGGTCGACCGGACCGGTCGACCGGCAGCTCTGACAGAGCCTAACGGCTAGTTTTTTCTGGCCTCTATAAAAAGGGGTTTTGTCATTGTTTGAAGCTAAGATTTTAGAAGAGCTTTTGTCCAGTTATTTCCATACTTTTAGCAGAGTTTTCTCCACAAAATAGAGTGCCAATATTTCCTATCAAAAGGGATTTTATCAAGAGAGTGTTTATTGTGATTTCTTGAGTTTTCCATCAAAGTTCTTTCCTTGATTTCTCACACTACACTTGAGCATCCATAGTTGTATCTATCCTATAGGAGAGTGTTGTAGTGAGAGTTTTTGTAGGTGATCAAGTGTTTAGATCACCAAGATTTCATCTTGTACTTTGAGGAGACGGGCAAGTGTGCTCGTGGTTGTTTAGGGTTCGGGTGCGAACTCTTGTAGCTTGAAGTGCAGCCTCGACGAGCCGGTGGGCTTGTGGTGTGTAAGGGACTTTGGGAGTCCGAGGGCTTGTAGGTGTTGCGGAACCAAGGAGAGATCCGGTGGATCGTACATAGTGGAAATCCTTCGTGTGTCGAAGGCGGGGATGTAGAGCAAGTGTGCTCGAACCTCGAAACAAACCCTTTGTGTTTGCGATTGCTCACTCTTGCTCTCTTACTCTTTTTGTCTCACTTATATCTTGCATTACTTTATAGTCTTTATCTCTTATATGCATGATATACCTTTGTGCTCATAATTGCTATACTTGCTTGGGATTGTTATTAACACTAGTATTCAACCAAGAGAGCCAACGCGGCACCTCAACCCATTCAAGGGAATCTAGAGGAGTTTGTCCAGAGCCTCGCAAGGGGAATTCGGCAACACTCTTGTGTTATACATAAGTGTTCAATTAAAGAAGTTTAATTTGGTCAACTTAGTTTTAATTCCGCATTATTTGTTCATAAGTGACCATTAGATTAGCCATCACCTATTCACCCCCCCTCTAGGTGATCTATCAGATTCAAGAGCTCGAGCGTCAAGATCGCATCTAATACTCGATTGGAGTCAAGCTCGGTGGATCGTGTTTGGATCGAGTCGACTTGGAGAAAAGAAGACTTCGGTTTGTATTTAGTTTAGCTGTTTAGATCTTGTGTAAAGAGTAGATAGTGTTGATATGCTCAAGTTCACATACACACACAAGTTTCAAGTTTATTCGTTTTGGTTTTTCGTTTAACCAATTTTGATTTCATGTCAAAAACATAGATAGATATCTTTATATGTATATTGAATTCTATCCATATACCATATGATTCAAAGTTGTTTCAATATCATGTTTTTGCATTTAGATGAGTTTTGGAGAAAACGGTTTTTCATTTCAAAAATTCAAGTTTGGAAAATACCGATTTTTGTTTTAAGCCAAATTTCAATATCACAAAAATGGTTCAAATAGTTTATAATATGTGTTAAATTTTAGTCACACATATTGGTATTTCAAAGATCATAAAAGAACTTATTTTTGTGAAATTTATGTGTATTTTATGGGATTTTTTAGAAGGCAAAAAGCCAAATTTTTTAATCCCTTAAAGCTTAGACCTGGCTGTCTGCCGGTCGACCGGTCCGGTCGACCGATGTGCACAGATGTGCACAAGCCAAATGGCTGGAAGGCCGGTCGACCGGGTCGGTCGACTGCCAAAGAGCTTTGCTCTCTGAAAATGGCCACGGTCGACCAGGCGGTCGACCGGCAGAGAGCTGCTACTCTTTGTTTTCAAGCCCGGTCGACCGGTGACTCAATGGTCATAAAAATGACCGTTGGCCGGTCGACCGGGCGGTCGACCGGAAGGGCGATTATGCCCTTTCCAGACTGCCAACGGGCAGAATTTTTGGAGGGTATAAATACCCATCCTCTTGAGCTGTTTTTACTAAGTTTTTAGAGAGTAAAATTTTTCATCTTTACAAGTGTTTAATAGCAAGTTTTCAAAAGATTTTTGGGCTTAAAGATTTGATCTTTATTTGTTTTTAGAGGGTTGAAAAATCAAAGAAAAATAAAGTCTTTGGGAATTGGTTTTTTGATTTTCACTCATAGCTATTCTAGAAGTTTTCCCAAGAGTTTTTCTTTGCAATTTTGATTTCCAAACTCTTTATTTTCTCACACTTGAGCTATCATATCTATCATATCTATTAGGATCTTGTTTTGTGAGAGAAATTGGTTTGTGGTTGTTGATACCACCAAGAGTTGCAAACCTTCTTTACTTTGTGATATCCCTCTAGTGAGAGGTGATTGTGGAGGTTGTGTTGATATCCCTCTAGTGAGAAGTGATTGTGGAGGTTGTGTTTGGTTGTTGGTATCCCTCTAGTGAGAGGTGATTGTGAAGGTTGTGTTTGGTTGTTGGTATCCCTTTAGTGAGAGGTGATTGTGGAGGAGTTTGGTTGTGTTGGTATCCCTCTAAGTGTAGAGATGATTGTTGTGGAGTTGTGGCTTTGAGCCTTATCCCTCTATTGTGAGGTTGATTATTGTTTGGCTAAGTGCCTATCCCTCTAAGTGTAGAGGCGATTGTGGTTGGTTTGGCTTTGTGCCTATCCCTCTAGTGAGAGGTGATCATTGTTAGGTTAGTGCCCATCCCTCTAAGTGTAGAGGTGATCTGTGTTGTGCCTTGCCTCTAGTGTGGAGGTTGTTGTTGGTTGAGAGAGGAGTTGTGTACTTCAAAGTTGTATTACCCAAATCCTCAGTGGAGGTTCCCTGTGTAGGAAGTCTTGTGTAGACGATATAGTGAAAATCCTTCTATGTGAAGGCGGAGGTAGAGCAATGGCTCGAACCTCGAAACATATCTTGTTGTTTGTGATTGATCCACTATCTCTTAACTCTCTCTCTCATTGAGCATTGCATCATATTGTTCATATCATATATATGTTTGGGTTTGATTGTGTGCCATACTTGTGTTAAACCAAGAGAGCTTTACATAGCACCTCAACTCTTGTTTAGAGGAATTTAGAGGAGATAGTCCAGAGCCCTTCACCGGGAATTCGGCTACACTTTTTGGTCACATTAAGTATGTTGCAATCTGTTTTTAATTCTGCATTTGTCATTAGATTAGTCTTACACCTATTCACCCCCTCTAGGTGTACTTTCACATAGGGCCTGTTTGGATTTAAGGAAGTGCGCGGAAGTGGAAAAGCCACTTCCTTCAAAATCGATGTCCGCTGTTTGGATTCGTGTGTGAAGTGTGCCTGGCTTTTCCGAGGGAATCCTGTTTTGGATTTCTCTTCAAGCTTCCCGATCTCCCTCAATTCACTCTGAAATCCTCTCGTTTCTCTCTCGCGACCGTTGGCTTCCATCGCGATTCCGACCCAAATCCGGCGATTCCCTCCATAATCGTCCTCCTCCAGGCTCAATTCCCCCATCTCCCTGCACTACCACCCACCCCTTCCCGACGTCGAGATTCCCCGGAGAGCGAATCAGTCTTGATCTCTTTCCCGGTCCACTGTTCTCGTCTGGTCCACATAGCCAGGCTACGCTACTCCAACAGCAGCTGTCCCCTCCCAGTTCCCAAGCTCAGTGTTTTGCTCTCTGCTGTTGTCTCGAGATTCAGATCTGGAATCTCGACAACCTTTCTCGTTCTTCAAGCCCGCAGCCACCTGTTTCGTACACGTTGACGGCTTTTGATCCTTCTTTCCATCGCTCCGTCGCCATCGAGGGCACCCAATCTGACATTGGCTGCTTGTCCTCTTCTCTTACAGTCGCCTCCGCCCCTGTAGCTACGGTCTCCCACAAGCAGCGACGACCAGATCTACTTTATCCCGGTCGTTGTCGTGGGCTGTTGACCACCCCATTCGCCTCACGAGGTGACAGTGCTTGAGCCTCTAAATCTCTGTTAATAATTTCAGGCTCTCCATTCTTGGCTTCATAAATAGGGCATGGACCTTCTCCCTGCTTCTTTATCTTTGTGTGTTCGTTGTGAACG
Source organism: Agave tequilana (assembly GCA_038442645.1). Lineage (NCBI taxonomy): Eukaryota > Viridiplantae > Streptophyta > Magnoliopsida > Asparagales > Asparagaceae > Agave > Agave tequilana. The sequence continues at coordinate 11,464 of JAVJIF010012741.1, read as the reverse complement.
ACTGAGGAAGAAAGTGAAGGTGGCTCTGTCAGATCAGGAATCTACAGCTGATAACTTTGGATTTTTGGTAAGTTCCCCTTTCAATTATACAGCCCTACTAGATTGATTCGGTTAGATTCCTATGTTGTTTGTGTTTCATGGGTGTTGATCTGTTGCATAGGTGAGGAACTGGCCGAGCACCCCCCTGCTAATAGTATTCATTCTACTTTCTGTTGTCTCTCCATAGCTTCTGTTTCTGGTAATCAAGTTACAATGCTGGTTGTTGAAGGGTTGAATATCCTATTTTACTGGTCTTTAGTGTTTATTTTACATGTTATAATCCCTCAATTGTATATATGCATGTTGATTTCGGTCATGTTTTCTTGTCACTGCCAACATTTGGTTCTTTTTTAAAAACTATCACTGACAAATTAATAATTTTAGTTGCAAAGCAAAATTAACCTATACCTTATTGTAGTTCATGGATAACTTGTTGGATATCGGCCTTGACGGTGACGATGAGGAAATCGGACTTCTCATTATTTGCTCGTGTGCTTATGCTGTCCTCATGTGGATGACCGGACACTTGGATATCCCGCAACACATACCTAGAGGAATTAGGGATACCAAGAGAGGAATGTACCTTCATCGAGTATTAGAGTCAAGTGATACCAACTGCCGCAATATGTTTAGGATGGACAAAGAAGTGTTCTTCAACCTCTCATCCTTGTTAAGGAGTAGGGATCTCTTGCATGACACACAGTATGTAACTGTCGAAGAGCAACTAGCCATGTTCCTACACACTGTTGGCCACAACGTCCGTAACAGAGTGTTAGGCATCAACTTCATACGTTCCGGTGAGACCATAAGTCGCTATTTTCAGCTCGTTCTACATGCAATCGGAGAAATTAGACGGGATTACATTTGCGGGCCAAATGTGGACGTGCATGAAAAAATTAGTGGTGACCTGATTGAGATTAGAATAGAGTTCAGATTGTCTTAGTCTCAATGCTAATCCGCTGTAGCAAGGGCTTGAGCGGGTCGTGATCCTCAGGGAAGGATGCGATGCAAGCTTTTCGACTCGATTCCTCGTATGCTTCAAATAAGAAAAGAGAGATTAGATTTGTGATGAAAATATTAGATTAAAGACGTGGTTTTGCTGATCTTCTACCACAACCCTATTGCAAGTTAAGGAGCTTGATCTTCATCTTAAGGTGTAAGTGATTCACCCTAGGTTATTACAATTAATTCAAGCAAGAAAAATCAATACTAGACTCTTGCTAAGTTACATTATTTAAAAACTAAACTATCGTTCATCCTAACATCTAGGTATAGCCTAATAAGAGAAGAATCTCAAACTTATGCTGTCCTAGTTCTTAAGTTGAAGTCATGAAAAGTCTTTTTAATATGCAACCTATATTAGGATTTCTAGGTATTTGTTTAATCTTCTAGAAAAATTGTTTTTATACCTAGGGTTTCTATAGATGCTCCTTAATCAGATCTAGGCTTAACTGCTCTAGGGTTGCTTCAAGAATCTCAGCAAACCACTAGAGAGAATTAGTTAATCATCTTTTTATGATTTTCTTTTTCTTTTTTTTTATTTTTTTATATATAAGAAGAATAAAGAACGAAAGAAAATAAAAAGAATCAAGAGATCGCAGATCAAACCAAACTCAAGAAATCACAAAGAAAATACAAAATTAAATAACAGAGAATTGACTAGAAAAAAGGTAACCTTTATTCGATGAACTGGTCCCAAATACAAGCTCCTTCTTCCACAACTCGCTTGAAATAAAAATTACAATTTTGGCAGAAATTTAGAAATAGCTAAAGAAAAACCCTAGTTCGTCTCTGATGATCCTCCCTGTTGCGAATACTCTGATATTTATAGTGCAGAATGTGGAGAAGTCCCTGATAAACCTGACCACCAAATTCGGTAGCCCATCTCATCTTGATTGCCGCGGATGCGCGGCTTTTGCCGCGCCTCCGCGGCAATTTTGTGGCTTCTGGCCACGCGCTTTGGCGCGTGGCCTCTCCTGGTCCGTCCATGTGGCTGTTTGCTTCTGGAAGGTGGATCCTGGTCTTTTAATCTAGATTTTCGAGATAACTTGGTAATCAAGTTATCCTAAATCTAGATTTCTTCAAATTTCCTTTCCACGAATTTCCTTCCTATCTTGGCTTTTTATCCTCATCCTGTATGTTTTAGGGTTGGATAGAACTCTATCCTTCCCTTATTTCTGATATTTGCAACTTTTAGCCCTTGTATTTGCATTTTGAATTTCTGTATTTGCGCTTCTTCACCTGGGCTTCAAACATGGGCTTGGATCTTGGGCTTTTGGGCTCTTTAAGCTTTATTCTTTATTTAATTGATAATTTGAGGCCTGCACATATTAAATAAACAAATATTAATAAATGTGCATTATAATATGAATAAATGTGCGAATGCGATGGTATATATGATGACAATTATCCATTTTTGACTACCTATCACACCCCCACACTTATCTTTTTGCTCGTCCTCGAGTAAAAATCAAAAAGAAAGAGAAAAATCTAACCTAGCTAACTCACTTTCGTAGGAATCACGATTGCACTTAGCACGTGCAACAAGCCGTTAAACCTCTAGGTTACCCTAGAGGACGAGTGTTGTCTCGTGAGGGTTTTCAGCGGATTGCACCCACAAAATCCATAAAAAGGAGGTATTTGAATTATATTTGAAGAGACTAAGTAGTCTATAAGTTTTTAGGATCCTCATTTTTATTCATTCCTCAAACCTAGTCTTAATAAAGTCAATTGTTGTCCATTTTAGGTAAGAATTAAAATTGAATTCTAATATAGTCTTTTTCGTTACCAAAAGTCATACGCATCCTTTTGTTTTTACTAGGAACTCCTTAACTTGGACTCTCATACCTCTTTATTATTTTTATAACATCATCTAATTTTCTTTCGTATAAGTATCAAGGCTTCTTGAGGCCCTAATACCTAACTAATTGACTTATTAGATGTGTTAATATATATATATATTTTTTGGCATGTATAACTCATCTAATTTTCTTTCGTATAAGTATCAAGGCTTCTTGAGGCCCTAATACCTAACTAATTGATTATTAGATGTGTTAGTACATATAAGTAATTTTTCCTTAGTTCCCTCGGACTTTCTAATCCACCCATGTAGCGAACTTAAAGTCGGTGACTCCCAAACCGGTCGGTCTTAGGGCACCAGGTGAGAAAACACCCCGCGGACTCAAATTCAAGTGAACTAGGCCACAAAACTAAGGTATTATTTTTTTTTTTTATTTTTTCATTCACCTTTAGGCGTGAATACTTATGCTTCTTGAGGCACATGTATCCAGCTTTATTAGTGATTTTTTTCTCTCTTTTTTTTTTTTTTATATATGAGGCACAAGGGTCTTTGTCTTAGAATCCTAGATATGCATTAGGTATGCAATATTCATTAAGGTAAAAATCAAGACTAATTATTTATTCAATTTCTCCTCCTATACCTAAAATTTAAACAATTTATTTATTTTGACCAAGTTTTTAGAAATCCTAATCATGATTTTCCTAATCCTTAAAACTAACTTAGATTTCTTTCAAAAATAAGTCAAAATACTGTCCTTTTTATAAAAATTTTTTTTTTTTTTTTGTTTTTTTTTTTTTTTTGTTTTTTTTTTTTTTTTATTTTATATACCCTTCCCCACACTTATTTCATGCATTGTCCCTAATGTATGAATGAAATGTATGCATGCATGAACTGGCAGAACGATACAATTACCGATACAGTGGGTCGGAAAGACCCATGGCCACATTAACTTCCGGTACCGACTCCAAAAATATCTTAAGACGTTGACCATTTACCTTGAATGCATTGCCATTTTTGGGATCGTAGATCTCTATGGCTCCGTGTGGAAACACCGTCTTAACAATGAATGGTCCTGTCCATCTTGACTTCAATTTGCCGGGAAAGAGATGAAGTCTAGAGCTGTAGAGTAAAACTTTTTGTCCTTGGACAAAAGTTTTTCTCGTGATGGATTTATCATGAAACACCTTAGCTCTATCCTTCGCAATCTTTGCATTCTCGTATGCATCATTCCTCAACTCCTCTAGTTCAGAAATTTGTAATTTCCGAAACTCACCGGCCTTATCTAAATCGAAATTTAGCTGCTTAATTGCCCAAAGGGCCCGGTGTTCTAGCTCGACAGGAAGGTGGCAAGCCTTTCCAAAGACCAGTCTGTAGGGAGACATTCCTAGAATCGTCTTAAAGGCAGTCCTATATGCCCATAGGGCATCCACCAGTTTGATGGACCAGTCCTTCCTATTCTGATTCACAGTCTTCTCCAAGATGAGCTTGACCTGTCTATTGGAAGCTTCTACCTGTCCGCTAGTTTGAGGATGGTAGGGCGTAGACAACTTATGTGTTATGGCATATCTTCGCATAAGAGCTTCAAAAGTTCTATTGCAAAAATGTGTGCCATTGTCGCTAATGATGGCTCGAGGGATTCCAAAGCGTGAGATGATATTATCTTTCAAGAATTTGACAACAACTTTGTTGTCATTAGTCTTGCAAGGGACAGCTTCTACCCACTTCGACACATAGTCTACGGCCAACAAGATGTATTGGTGCCCAAACGAATTAGGGAAGGGTCCCATAAAATCAATGCCCCATACGTCGAAAAGTTCTACTTCTAGAATGGGATTTAGGGGCATCATATTTCGTTTGGAAATTCTTCCTATCATTTGACATCTTGTGCAAGTCTTGCAATACTCAAATGCATCTCTAAACACAGTTGGCCAATAAAAGCCACTTTGCAGAATTTTCTCGGCAGTTTTGCGAGGACCAAAATGTCCACCGCAAGCGAACTCATGACAAAAAGCTAGCACACTTCTAGTCTCCTCATCGGGGACACATCTCCTAATGATTTGGTCGCTACAATATTTGAAAAGATAAGGATCTTCCCACATGTAATACCGAACTTGAGACAAGAATCGGTATCTATCCTGTTTGGACCAACTAGGTGGTGTTTGGTTTGTGACTAAGTAGTTTACTATGTCAGCAAACCATGGCTCCTTAGAGATGGCTAGAAGTTGCTCATCGGGAAATTGTCATTGATGGGCAGCTCGACAGAAGGTGCGTTGGGCACACGAGAGAGATGGTCAGCTACGACATTTTCGACACCTTTTTTATCTCGAATTTCGAGATCAAATTCTTGCAGTAGAAGGATCCAACGAATGAGTCGGGCCTTCGCATCTTTCTTAAGCATAAGGTATCGCAGAGCAGAATGGTCAGTGAAGATCGTGGTCTTAGTCCCAAGTAGGTATGGACGGAATTTCTCCAAAGCGAACACTACTGCCAAGAATTCCTTCTCGGTGGTAGTATAGTTCATTTGGGCCTCATTAAGCGTCCTACTCGAATAGTAAATCACGTGCTGCTTATTGTCCTTACGCTGTCCTAAGACAGCACCTATCGCAAAATCAGAAGCGTCACACATGATCTCAAAGGGCTTGGACCAGTCCGGAGGTGAGATGATAGGGGCAGATATAAGTTCCACTTTCAATTTCTCCCAAGCACTATGGCACCTATCATCAAAAATGAAGGACACATCCTTAGCTAGAAGGTTTGTAAGGGGTCTAGCAATTTTGCTAAAGTCCTTAATGAACCTACGATAAAATCCGGCGTGTCCTAAAAAGGATCGAATGTCCTTCACGCATCGAGGAAGTGGAAGCTTCGCAATGATTTCCACTTTGGCCTTATCCACCTTAATCCCTTCCCTAGATATCTCATGACCTAGGACAATCCCTTGTTGCACCATGAAGTGACACTTTTCCCAATTGAGGGTCAAGTTCTTCTCGGTGCACCTACTCAGCACTAGCTTCAAGTGATGGAGACACTGGTCAAATGAACTTCCATAGACGGAGAAATCGTCCATGAAAATTTCTAGGAAACGTTCGACCATATCAGAAAACAAGCTTAACATACAACGTTGGAAGGTGGCTGGGGCATTGCATAGGCCGAAGGGCATTCGACGGTAAGCAAATGTCCCAAATGGACATGTGAACGTTGTTTTCTCTTGATCCTCCGGGCTATAGGGATTTGGTTATACCCTGAATACCCATCCAAAAAGCAGTAATACTCATGACCTGCTAATCTTTCCAACATTTGATCGATGAAAGGGAGGGGAAAATGATCTTTCCTAGTGGCTGCATTCAACTTACGGTAGTCTATGCATACTCTCACCTTGGTAGGCAATCGTGTTTGCACTAACTCATGTTTGTCGTTCTCTACCACTGTAAAGCTAGACTTCTTAGGGACCACGTGCATTGGGCTAACCCATTCGCTATCGGAAATGGGATAATGATCCCATTATCTAACAGTTTTACTATCTCGGCTTGTACAGCCTCCTGCATAAGTGGGTTTAGTCTACGCTGTGGATCCCTTTTCGGTCTAGTCCCTTCCTCAAGATGAATACGATGTTGGACTATCGTAGGGCTCAGTCCCTTAATATCTGCCATAGTCCAACCAATGGCTTCCCTATGTCTCCTAAGTGTTGCCAGCAGGTTCTCCTCTTGCCTATTGGTCAAATTGGATGCAATTATGACCGGTAACGTCTCTTGTTCACCTAGGTAGGCGTACTTAAGATGTTTGGGCAAGGCTTTTAACTCCAAAGAAGGAGTTGGCTCAATGGGTGGCGGTGTGATGCTAGAATCTCCCATTTCTATCGAACTCAGATTTGATTCCCATTCGATCTCATCAAGACTGATATCACTTGTTTCTAACTCTTCCTCTTCCTCTGACTCAAATATGATCTCATCATTATGCTCACTCGTCATGTTTTCAATGGAGTTAACCTCAAAGGGTTGGTCGGTCACATCGTAGGGATGCTTACCTAGGTTGAAAACATTGACTTCCTTGGTCATATCCCCAAAAGTCAGTCTCATGGAACCGTTTCTACAATTTATAATTGCATTAGCGGTTGCTAGGAATGGTCTTCCTAAGATAACGGGAGTTTGGGACCTAGGATTAGACACAGGTTGTGTCTCTAAGACAATGAAATCGACCGGGTAAATGAATTCTCCAACCCGTATGAGAACGTCATTGATCTCTCCCTTTGGAACTTTGATAGAGCGGTCGGCCAACTGAATAGTAACTTGGGTCGGGTTGAGCTCACCTAATCCAAGTTGTTGATACGGAGAAAGGGAGCAAATTGATGCTGGCTCCTAAATCGAGGAGTGCTCGATTGATTTCGGCTCGACCTATGGTGCAAGAAATGGTGGGGCAACCTGGGTCCTTATACTTGATAGGGATCTGGTTGGACAGTAGCTCACTAATGTTAGTGGCTAGAAAAACCTTCTTAGGCACATTAGTCTTTCTTTTCTTGGTGCACATGTCCTTAATGAATTTGGCATAACTAGGGACCTGTTGGATTGCATCAAGAAGTGGAATGTTGAGCCTAACTTGATTGAACACCTCTAATAATTTCTCCATGTGTGCATTGTTGTTGCTTCTAAGCCTATTTGAAAATGGAGCTATAGGCTGGTGCAACTGATCTGCTGACTTTTCAGCTTCAGTTTCCTTGGGGCTGGATGGAGAAGGAGTGGAGCTAGATGGAATGGAAGTGGAGCTAGATGGATCCGATGGCATGGATACTTGATTATCAACTTGTTTCCCGATCTGAGTGTATGGACCATATGACACTGATTTGGGTCTTGAGCCTCATTGGCTGGCCTAGGATTCCTAGGGTTAGGCAATGGTTGACTCGGCAGGGTACCCCTCTGTCTCTCTTGCTGGTTCAATTGGAGCTCTATCCTACTTAGGGCTTGAGCCAGCGTGTCTTGGCTTTTAACTAGGGTGTCCATCTTCCTTTCCATGTTGGACATCCTTGTTTCCATTTGTGTATATTGGAAAGAAGGTGGCTGATTTTGACTGGGAAAACCTTGCTGATAGGGCGGATTTTGGAAATTGTTGGAGAATTTGGGCCTAATCTGCTCATTGTTACTTGGGCCCCATGAGAAATTGGGATGGTTTCTCCAACCGGGATTGTAGGTGGGTGCATAAGGATTGTTGGCGGGCCTTGTGAAGGCCGCACTCGTATGTTCGGGCAAGCTTTGATGCGCGATGAAAACAGGACATTCCTCGAACACATGGTTCATATCTTGACAATAAGTACAGCCCGCCGAAGATGTTGGGCTGACTTGGTTCACAGAGACTGGCTCTTTCGTTTCAAGAGCCTCTAATCTACGCATAACAGCAGCTAACTTAGCATCGGTTGCTACGTTGGCCTCAATGGAATGGATACCTCCTTTAGAAGAAGTAGGGTCATTAGTCCTAGATTTTTCAGGAGTAGGGTCCCATTGGATGGATTTTTCAGCTAATTCCTCAAACAATGTCCATCCTTCATCTTCATTCTTTTGCAGAAATCCTCCTTGACACATGGATTCTAACAGTGTTTTAGTAGAATAATCTAATCCATCATAGAGAACTTGGCAAAGTCGCCATTTCTCTATCCCATGGTGAGGACATTGGGCAAGGAGATCCTTAAAACGCTCGAAGTATTTCCAAAAAGGCTCATTGGCTGTTTGCTTAAACTGTAGGATATTCTTCCTAATCAGTGCAGTCTTGTGAACGGGATAAATTTCTTCAAGAAGGCCTTGACGAAACTGTCCCAAGTGTCTATAGAACCAACCTCTAGACTGTAGAGCCATTTCTTTGCTAAATCTTTTAAAGCAAAGGGGACAAACCTAAGCTTAATGGCATCTTTTCCCAATTTAGGCATATTAATCATCAAACATACTTCCTCAAATTCCCTTATGAAGAAGTATGCATCCTCTGATTCAAGTCCATGAAACTTTGGAAGGGTGTTGATATATTGTGGCTTAAGCTCAAATGGGTCAACACCGTCATTACTTAGCTTGATGCAAGAAGGAATAGAGGTTCTAAGGGGATAGAACCTATCTTGGAGAGATGGCGGTTGAGCCATGAGGGAGTCGGGCTTTTGCTCGGGTGGTGAACTAGTCCGAGTTAGCCTGGATGTAAGTTGGTCTCTCGACCAAGTGGGCATGCACAGTTAGCAACCAAAGTTCACCCAACCAAAAAAAGAAAAACAAACAAAAATCCTATTCTAGGGTTATCCTTGACCTAGACGACTCCTAACTTTAGACTGTCCTTAGGAGGTCTATTGTCGACGTCAACCACGAGCTAATCGGCCAGTTCAGGGCAAGACCGGTGGGAGGTTTTCCGTCAGAGACGTTCCTTAATTAAATAACCACCGTTCTTCGGGCTTTCGGCCCTCAATCCCTTCGCTAGACACCGATTTGGCAAGGGTTAATTTCGAACAACTTTCCTTCTTCGGTCAATCTCCTATTGAGTCCGAGTTACCTTAGGGGCCAACGTCTAGTCAAGTTTTAATTAGGGTTAGGGTTGTGAGTGTGACTGGTATGATTTGTGGGCCAAGGAAGGGTGATGAAATCCCCACCTTATCTTTGTTATGGGTTATGCCCTTAAAGTGGATTAGTGTACGTGTAAAGCGGTAGAAAAGTAATCACTCAAGAAAGCGGTAAACAAACAAGAGTGCTTCCTAATCTATATGCTATGCAGAACGTACCTTGTCGCCAGCACTCTTCAACAGAATTAAAGAATTAAAAATAGACACGTGCCCTAAAATGCAAGAGTCTAAAAATCTTTTTTTATTTTTTTCAACAAATAGGTTAATGTTAATTATTAACAGATGCAGGGTAATCACAGAGATAAAATAATACAGCAGAAAATATTCTTTTGCACTGCAGAGCAACCTGCAGAAAACTCTGTAAGTAGTCCTCTACAATTGCCGCGATTTCGCGGCTTTTGCCGTGGAAACGCGGCAAAGTTGTAGGTCCAGATGCTCTGCCTTCGAGGGCAGAGGCACTGGATAGCAATATGTGTCTTCTGCTACTCTGTTTCTGCTTCCTGTTCTCTGTACCTGCAACAGAAAAGAAAAAATGATTAGAACGAGAAATCGTGCCGTTCCTTCCCCGGCAACGGCGCCAAAATTTGATTGAGATTAGAATAGAGTTCAGATTGTCTTAGTCTCAATGCTAATCCGCTGTAGCAAGGGCTTGAGCGGGTCGTGATCCTCAGGGAAGGATGCGATGCAAGCTTTTCGACTCGATTCCTCGTATGCTTCAAATAAGAAAAGAGAGATTAGATTTGTGATGAAAATATTAGATTAAAGACGTGGTTTTGCTGATCTTCTACCACAACCCTATTGCAAGTTAAGGAGCTTGATCTTCATCTTAAGGTGTAAGTGATTCACCCTAGGTTATTACAATTAATTCAAGCAAGAAAAATCAATACTAGACTCTTGCTAAGTTACATTATTTAAAAACTAAACTATCGTTCATCCTAACATCTAGTATAGCCTAATAAGAGAAGAATCTCAAACTTATGCTGTCCTAGTTCTTAAGTTGAAGTCATGAAAAGTCTTTTTAATATGCAACCTATATTAGGATTTCTAGGTATTTGTTTAATCTTCTAGAAAAATTTTTTTTATACCTAGGGTTTCTATAGATGCTCCTTAATCAGATCTAGGCTTAACTGCTCTAGGGTTGCTTCAAGAATCTCAGCAAACCACTAGAGAGAATTAGTTAATCATCTTTTTATGATTTTCTTTTTCTTTTTTTTTTTATTTTTTTATATATAAGAAGAATAAAGAACGAAAGAAAATAAAAGAATCAAGAGATCGCAGATCAAACCAAACTCAAGAAATCACAAAGAAAATACAAAATTAAATAACAGAGAATTGACTAGAAAAAAGGTAACCTTTATTCGATGAACTGGTCCCAAATACAAGCTCCTTCTTCCACAACTCGCTTGAAATAAAAATTACAATTTTGGCAGAAATTTAGAAATAGCTAAAGAAAAACCCTAGTTCGTCTCTGATGATCCTCCCTGTTGCGAATACTCTGATATTTATAGTGCAGAATGTGGAGAAGTCCCTGATAAACCTGACCACCAAATTCGGTAGCCCATCTCATCTTGATTGCCGCGGATGCGCGGCTTTTGCCGCGCCTCCGCGGCAATTTTGTGGCTTCTGGCCACGCGCTTTGGCGCGTGGCCTCTCCTGGTCCGTCCATGTGGCTGTTTGCTTCTGGAAGGTGGATCCTGGTCTTTTAATCTAGATTTTCGAGATAACTTGGTAATCAAGTTATCCTAAATCTAGATTTCTTCAAATTTCCTTTCCACGAATTTCCTTCCTATCTTGGCTTTTTATCCTCATCCTGTATGTTTTAGGGTTGGATAGAACTCTATCCTTCCCTTATTTCTGATATTTGCAACTTTTAGCCCTTGTATTTGCATTTTGAATTTCTGTATTTGCGCTTCTTCACCTGGGCTTCAAACATGGGCTTGGATCTTGGGCTTTTGGGCTCTTTAAGCTTTATTCTTTATTTAATTGATAATTTGAGGCCTGCACATATTAAACAAATATTAATAAATGTGCATTATAATATGAATAAA